>JAOCPT020193764.1:0-13843 GCA_026546935.2 Palythoa grandiflora | reverse complement strand
TGTCGCGAAGACATCGAAACGTTGTCTTAAATATGATTCTACCCGTAATTTTTATTATTAAATCAATAAAATTATCATGCCTGATATTAAAAAAATGATGTGAATAATGAGAATTGTAAGAAGATTTTTATAGCAGGGACTCAGATCCAAACTCTGTAACGTATTACACCAACTTCGTACTCAGCGCTTTTCCTTAGTAGGAGAGTGCGGCCGACTGCCTTCTATTGAAAAGCCCTGGGAACGAGGTTGAGCAGCATCCCTTTATCCCCTCCTCAAAGGTTTTTCAACCTATGAAATACTTTGTTTAGCTATGTTCAAGAAACATTCAGTAACTGTATTATGATAAGTAAGACATCTCTTGTTGCCAACTAGATGACGTCATCTTGTAAAAGTTATGCTAGTAAGATCATTTGAACTAGGTGTTGCGTTTCAAATTTTCTCTTGAATAATTTTTGAAAAATTATTTTGTTTCATTTAAGGGGGTATGGTACCATAGAAATGTAAGAAAACAAGGCGCTAGACGGAGAAGGGGCTGGGTATTTTAAAACTTGTTTTCACTATAAATAAATAACTGGAACTGGGTACGGCGTTCATGTATGATGACGCATAACAGCCCCTCGCGTGACCATGCCCGCCATAATCTAATGAATTATATAAATGACAGGTTTTAACCTTAACCTTAAAAATGACACTTTTTTTGTATTTAGGGCCATTTGGGTGCCTGAGCTCATCATAAAGAGCTAAGAAAGCTTAACATTATGTATGTTGGCACTGTGAATTTGGCAAATTTGTTGGCATGCTCATTTTGATCGGCTGATGGTTTACCATTCATAAACAAGGGGCCTTTGAAGCAAATGCGCTCGATCTCAACAGCTGTAGTCTGCATTTTTGCAAGTTTGACTAAGAGCAAGAAAACATCTGGATTATTTTTTGTGCAGACTGGTAGCGTGGTCTACGACTTAAATAAAAGCTAGAAACTAATGAAAGAGGACTCTCTTGGGCGAAAATATTAGGATTTTCCCATCACGCAATTATATAACGGGGCAGATTTGTGAAATGTTGCGCCTTCTGTAAAAATGCTATCAGAAATGACGTGTTTGCAGTCCGGATTTCTAAGGCATTTCCAAACAAATTACGTATCAAAAAAGAAGAATTGTTTCATAAGAATTTGCAAGTTGATGAAAGATTGGAGCGTGAAACACGTCTTGGGAGAGTTTGTTATTTCGGGTAACTTTTGCATTTCGTTCTTGCTCGATTTTACACCTGATTTTGGGACTGTCCATGAGAAACCTGTATAAACGAACTGCGAACGCGCGCGTTTTTGCACCTTACAACAAATAGGAAAAACGCAGTGTGCGTTGGAACCATTCGTCATGTTAGGTACGTTCGGTATTTTGCATTCGATTTTTTTGGGAATGCGTTCCATAAAATTGAACGCTTTTTTTTCAAACGCAGCTTTGCGTTCGAAAAAAATGCCGCCTTGCGTTTGAAAAGAATGCAAAAGTAGAGGTAAGTTAATAGAGTTGGTTGCTTTGTTGTATTTTCCCGCCAATTTGCTTTTGTTATCTAATTTTAGCATTGCCACCTAATTCTATACGGCCTAGTCATTACCTACACCTCAGTCGGTTTTGGTCTTAACTATTGTATCTCTACAGTTCAGTACTCCATTGTATTAAGCTTGCATATTTGCATATATATTCTAGTTGCTCTAATATTTTCCGCTAGTTTACCTGACGATGTCGTCGTGATGATGACGAAACGTCCTTTTTTATCGTTAGTTTTTATATTGAAATAAAAAGTAAAAACCAATACAAGAAATTCGTACTATATATATGGACTGGCCATTATCACTATCAGCCTTCTACAGGTACCGCAATGGAAATTCGTTTCAAATGTACGCTATATATATATATATAGACTATAGTAGTTTTCGTATAAGCAGAATGACAGGACCGGAAATATTTAGAAATACCTTATTAATATCTTGTGATCGCGTGACAGTATAGAATTCGAACCACAATTTGATTGATTGATGCTTGCGATTTCAACAGTCGCACTAGTTGAATTCACACACACTAAATCGCAACAGCGACAAAAAAGCGTTTTACCAAAGAGAAAATTCAAATATCCATAAGTAGACAGGAAGTAGAATTTATATTCTAATTTCAGCGTTCCAGGCGGGAGTCGGTTGTAGCGCATGCAGCCAAACTTGATGGAGGTCATTTTACAAGGAAGCTAAACAAAGTTGTGTTTGATATTAATCAGAAAATTTCCGTATTTAGGTGCCAATCAAGATTTTATTTAGGATCTCAAAACGGGTTGGCAAAAACAGGATTGAAAGTAAAGACCAACAGGCCTTGAACTGCGAGCGTAAAATTATACTTCGTCTTCGATTAATTGGATCCACTGGATTAACACTGATTAACCATTCGTCCTGACTTTGCTTGTGAAACTGAAAACGAAATTTCGCCTACAGCACACGCATTCTATATTTACACTGAAATGAGTGCTGTTAGAAAATCAAGATGCTTTTTGTTGCTATAAACCGAACTATTACTAGCAACAATCGAGATAAAAATAGCCTACATCGGGTAATATAGTGTTTATTTACGCATGGATAAATGAGAGTATGACGAAAAGAATTATCGTTTGTACATGTATTTTTGTTAAAAATGGCATCAACTGCAAAGCGTGATTTTCTGAGACAATACGTTTCAGTTATATTTATCAGGTCAAGCAGAACTCCTCGTAACTGAACTGAATGATAAACAGAATAACTATGCCAGAAAAAAATGATTTGTGTTCTCTGTTAACTGCTACTGGGCATCAATTATTACCGACCGATATGGTTCACAACATCAGTAAAGTTGCTCTATCGTTTTATAATAATGTCAATAGTACTCGTAAATTTAACCACAACTATTCACAAAAACTAGAAAAATCTAATTGCTAAGATTAGACATCCTTTGATATTTTTCTAAATTTAATTCTTGTGATAAAAAGAACTCACGTAACTGAATTCAAGTTTTGGGTTTTCAGAATATCATAATTGATCGATGACGCAGAAACCGACGAAATATGACGTTATAAATCCTGCCATGATTTAGCATTCTCCAGCAAAGGTTTAATTGAGAAAAACTTGCAAATTCATTGTTTTTAAACCAGCTGACATTTTGCGACAAAAAACTGCGCATCAAAACCCGTTAATGATCAAAGGCGACAAATCGGTGTCCGCATCATGGCGAAGGCAGTAAAGGCAATAATAAGTTAGTATTTACTCGAGTAGACGATAACCAGAAAATATATTAATCTTCGCAAGACAAATCAGTAATATTTAAATGAAAATAGAGCAAAAATTTGTTTTCAAAAATTAATATAGTGGGAATTTTTATACCGAACCGAATTTAAATGATCAGAGAAAGAAATGATTGCTGCGAAACAAATGGGAATGAATGAAGAATATTACTGTTTTAGTTTAATCTGATCAGTTTTTTGTATTATTTTTAGTGCAAAGCTTTTTGATAAAAGCACGGCAAAATTTGAACCTCTTTGTGAGTATGGCACTTGATAACTATCGCCTGAATGGATTGTCGCAATGGCAATATTATAAAGTTTCTGTACGTAGATACAACTGCTGATGGAAACAAATAGTGTTTGCTCAAACACTACGATAACAATAAAATAAGTAAAACTAGAAACAGACAACTGAAATATACCTCTTTGAGATGGATGATAGATCCGCTAAGCTCCACGTAAGGTAAACGATCATCGTAAGGTGGGGTCAAAATAAATTGAACCAGGATTTATGTCGATTGTGAACTGTGAGTACTTGATTATCCACTAGACTGAGATAAAGATTCGTTTAAAAAGCAACTCCCGAAGGTATAATCATTAAATTTGATAAAAAAAAAATTCAAAAACATCCTAGTCGTCTGGGAATTTTTCAAGACAAGAAGTGCGTCCGTTTACAAATATTGGCCCCTTTCAAGCCGGATCGATCAGTCTAGCAATTAGTATATCCGCTGTAGTCACTAGGGTATTTTCACCAAGCTGAAGAGTAATGAACAAACAAATGATGACGTCCTTGCAATTATTTTAATTCTCTCGACTATATATACCATGCGAAACTGAGCAAAAGTCACTGAAAGCAATAGAGCCAAGCAGATCGATGGCAAAATCTCAAATATTCTTGAGGTGACACGTGAGATTTTCCACCTGGAAGATAAAGGGTTTTTCGAATAATTTTGGCGTTTCTAGAAATACTTCAGTTGCCATCATCAGGCTCCATGGTTTGAAAGCGAAAAGTAGGAGAAGTAGTAAGTCCAGAGCTTGTCACTCTTGTTTATGCTCGACAAAGTTGCGCCAGCTTAGAGTTCATATCCTACACTCGAAGTCTGACGCCATTGTTTGTGGTTCTTATTTCAACTCCACAATCAACAATTCAGTGATCTTTCGCTGGCTGATGCTCAAGCACGAACAGCCCTGTGTAAACATTTTGCTGAAGGCACTAATTTAGTCAGAGCCTATGCACGACCACAAGAAACTGACACAAGTGGAAACCGAAAGCTACACTGATTTAGTTATCTACAGTATATATATTATATCTCCTAACAACTGTGAATGGAAGGTGAACCAAAATTAAAACAAAGCAAGAATTAAATGTCGTAGGTAAACGTCCTTCTCTCATTCTTTTACAACATTAAACTAGAGAGAACACCAAGTAAAAATCGCAGTAACTTAAAAGTCACGGCTATGCACAACCAATTTTCTAGATAATAAATGCTGAAATTCCGCCATATTAAATAAATTACATGCAGTATTAAAAAAGTGATAAGAAAAAAAATGAATAAATCTAAAATGAATTCCGCTGTTTGTCAAGTTCGTTCATATTCGTTTCAATGAAGAAGAACACACACAAAACGTAAATAGTTTTAAGCATTCTTACCGTTTTGCACTCTATCTATGATTTTTGTCTGCTTCTTTACAAGTGATAGAACTGACTGAGCATCATCACTGTTACACATGACAGCAACACGTAATTAGGCTGATACAGAGTCAAATCAATACACTAAACAAGACATTATCATGTGGAAATTAACAAACCAAAGCGTGTTACACAGTGAAAATGAACATTCTTTGCTCCGGACAGCTCGAGAGAAACGCTTTAACCGTTCAATCGATTTTTGAACTCGGCTTAGAGTCAAATTGAGTTTCACCATCTCCTTCAGTCGACATCAAATACAACTGCAAAGTGAAATTCCGGGACGAAACGTGTCATTTGTTCATCTTACGTACTTGACCTCGAACCGTCGTTGTGGTTTACGAGGGCAAGGATGAAAACAGCAACATTCACGATCATGTACAGCTACCGTAATGGCACGCTGAGAGAGATTCGAGAGTGTTGTATTCAGGCGAGACTAGAGACTGCGCTTTTACCTAGGCTCTAAACTTTATAATTATTATTTACAAGAACTGATTATAGTGTGTTCACGAGATATGTTCAAAATCTATAATAGAAATTACATGCGAATGTTATAGATTGATTGATGCCGGTTCGTAAATCAAAATAACAACTGAGGTATATTTACCCTTTGCTCCGTCTGTGATAGTACACACTGAGTGTAACTTTAAAACATATTTTCAAGAGGTCGAATTAAGACGGCCAGACTCCGGTCTAAATCGCTGTTTCAAGAAACAATACTGGTAATAAACAAAATCAATATATTTAAGCTACAACATGATGCCGGATAAACAGGAAAATTTTTTTAGTTAATCATTCATTTTACTCTAGAAACAATGATCGGCCTACAACACCTAACAGGAACTTAATTAAACGAAATTTAATAAAAATTTTGGAGCTTCTCAAAATTTTTGTTTTCTACCACCAAAAGTTTGCAAAAGCTTCCTTAAATTCTGAAGCAAAACAGTTTGATATCGGGTCGGAAACAGCTTGGTTGATTTATGTTCAACTCGTTACTTTCATTTTCGATCGAATATTAATCTATGGAGAATCAGCGATGTATTTTGACTGAGTCACAGAAACTGAAAGAGCATTCGGCTGATGCTATATACTAAAATACAATATTTTCAGTTCCGAATACCCCGAGACAACTAAAGAATTTCAACAGATGAAAAATCTGCACATCTTATAACAAATAAGCAAGAAGACCATTTGGCATTTGTAAAAAAATGACAATGCTTCTATTTTAGAGTAAAAATTTTTGAAGAAGGATTCAACAAATGATATGATAGCGAAATTGAATTTCCACTTTGACAAATGATTTGCGAAGATGAAATACTAAAAAAGTCATAGACTTCCGCCCTCACACAGGAAAAAACCCAGAGTTTTTCAAACTGATATTATTCAAAGCATTGATTGGGAGACATTTTCAAGTTAACAGAAAAAACGACTTAATTACATCATCATTGTAATCAGTGTAGGATCAAACCAGTACGCCTTTCAATCAAAATAAACTGAGCAAAATTAAAATCCTACATTTTACTGCTTGCCCGCTTACGAAATAAAGTGCACTTTCCAAAAACAAAATATTTGAAAAAAAAATTAACTGAAACTTTAAAAATATAATTCTTATAGATATACAAAGCGCATATTATCGAAAGTATTAAAACATCGAAAGATGAATAAAATAGAATTGAAAACTAAGTAGTTAAAAATGCCATTTACACTGTGTTTCACGCCATAGCGATAGTCAGACCTGCAGCAAGTGATTCATTTGTAGTTATGGCGATTTTTTAGTGAGTTGCTGCCTGTGAGCAAAATTAGTTCGTTGCCATGACGGTATTTAAACAACTAAAAAAAGATCCGAACTAATTCTTAAATACCGCCATGAAACGGAATTTTACCCAGCAGTTCACAAGAAACCGCCATTATTACTTGTCTCAAGTGAATAACTTTTGTAATAGCGCTCAGGCCTAAAGATCGCTACGGAGTAAAACACAGTGTATACAAATGGAATTTTCAAGAACTTAGTTTTCAATCCTTTTTTGTCCATCAAATACTTTCAGCATTTTAACACCAGAAAACATATTTTATTTCATCTTATTTTATCCGTGTCACTTTTCCGACTAAGGGAGACTGACTGATCAAATTATTGTTTAAGAATGACCTTTCTAAATAAGCCGTATCTTTCTGTTAAGTCGTTTCCCCATCTGTCGTATAAGGAGTTTTATCAGTAAAGTGCTATTCGCAGCTGTAAATATTTGATTTTTTTTGCAAAGACATGGAGTCATTTCTTGTTTCAGGTTGGGCTTTTGAATTGACATCAGACTATTTGAATAAATTAATGCACTCGACGAATGAACCTATCAGCTTTTTTGTTACCTAGTTTTAGTTTTTAAAATCTTTCTCAATATGTGTGAGATATGCATGACTGCAACTGCATGCAGCTAGCCGATCCATTACAAGTCTCAGAACAATCAATTCCAACCACAGGTTTTGACATTATTCAACGAAGTAACTAACAGTTGTGCTTTTTAACCATCATAATTGATTAGTTAGAGCAAAAAAACAACAAACATCATCGAAGGAGCAAAATTCGTGTTTTAACTAAATTTTAGTCTTTCAAAAAAAATTTCTCCAAAGAAACGTGCGTTGTTTTTATACAAAAACTAGAACTAACTCAAGCTGAAACTCGTTGTTTTTGTAATAAATTGCCAATTTTAGCCCGATTTGTTTTGAATTTGTTTTTATTTCTTGGGTTTATGCCATGGTACAGCGAAATAACTATAGAAATGAATATGGTAGATACGGGACTGATAAAAACTCTACCTCAACGTATCCAGCCGGCAAAAGACTATGTTATACCTTTGTAATACAGGCTTAATGTATCATGCATGTTTTAAAACTGGGAGCATTCAATAATTTCATTATTAATTCGTAAACAATACAGTGGTTGAAAACTTCAATCTAGGCTAGTTTTAAACCGATTCTGAAATGATGAGCTTAGTTTCTACAGTCTCAGTTATAAGATAAAAAATTGCAACTCAAATAGGTTTAGAACAGCTGACGAGTAAACAATTATTGTAATCCAAAACTTTGCAGTATTTTTGCTGCTATTTGTTGAAATGTTTATATGAAAACATCAAGCACGCTTTACCGCAATCTAAATTAAGATATGCGTAAGAGCTGGGCAGTTACATGTGGGCGGCTCCATTGTATGATTAATGAAGGAAGGCTTCATGATGGACCGCAATACATTTAAGACAAAACGACTGTCGACTTGGAACTTATCAAAACGAATGGGCTTAGTGCAATTGAATGACTAACAGAGTGACGGGAAATCAACTCAGCCATTAGGTACACGTGTATATGGCGATTAGACTAGAGTGAGTTCTCCTATACGTTTTTCAAACTTTGTTTGGCAAAACCTATAAAGAACATTAAGCTCCAAGTAAAGCTGCAAATTTGTTTTATAGTACGTATGTATATTTGGCAGTTGAGGTCTTGAGAGCAACTTCCGGCCATCTGCTCGGTTTAATGACGAACCAATAACACCATTCAACTCAACTTCAACGGGGCCACATCATTAAACAGGAACAATACAAATTAACGACCGGATCAGTCGTGCATCCTGCGCTTTATTATCAACATAAATACGTTTCCTCACTCAAAAAGGTTCTAGTTATGAGCTTCACTCCACTTTAATTAATAAATAAAATTACTGTTTGGGTGTATTCGAATGTCTCAAAAAATCAAATATAAAATATATTTCTTTTTTACCGCCAAGCAAAAATCCTCGTTTACCGGTTTATTTTCTAACAGTCAACCTCAATTTTTATTTCGACATTTTTACAGGCACTGTCACGACCTGTTGTCATGAATTCAAACTCATTCAGTCAGACATTTCGACAGCAAAACCATCCAAAGAACAGTAAAATAAGACATATACAAACAAATTTGTCTTTTGGCTATATCATATTCAAATTGTCCGTCGTTACTGCTAAAAAGAGCGACGACACTGATTAACATTAACCAAAATCTTTAACGCGCGTGAAAACCCACAGCCGGCTATGATTAAACATGATAAAATATTACACGATAATAAAGCATTTTCACTCATTAAACGCATTTTGAAAAACATTTAGTTTACTGGCACTTGACACCTAAATTCAAGTTGTATATTTAAAATCAAGTAAAAGAATAGTAAACAATGTGAATTATGTACCGTTTCAAGTCGCCTTTTCTTTGAAGCTTTCTTGGAGGATGGAGCCTCAAATGGATTTGTCAGATAGGGGCAGACCTCTCCAACTGTGCAATACAGACACATCCATGGAGCATCAAACTCGAGGGCTGAGGCAGGAATATTTGGCTCGTGACAGCTCTGGTGATATCCTGCGGATAAATTTCTTGATGAGAATCTTGATGAGAACCGACTAGGAATTAGTCGTAATGTCGCTCTACATAATCCTCTCAAAAACAAAAATTGCATTAAACTACGGGAGAGTTTCAAAGATGAAATGTCATCCTGGCGTCCACAGAAAAACTCGACAAGTAAACTAACCAATAACTGAATTGTGATGTTTATGATACTGTAAAATAGATAGAGTTTGAAACATTTTGGAAAAAGTATTTTGAATTATGAGTGTTTCACATGTCTTGTAAATTCATCTCTAAAATTTTTATATAAACAAAGAGTGACGCTTGATGCTGCAATATTTCACTTAAATTTTAATTCTAAAAAAAGTCCTTAGGCTGAGCTGTATTAATTTTAATAGAGTGTTTTTTAACTTCTCGTTATGATTCGATGTAGTGATATAAACAGTAAAACACATGAAATATACAACCGAAAATGCGTGGCGCGGCGAACAGACAGCCTATTAGAATTCAAACAACAACTGATCTTGCATGGCGAACGACAGCCAGTACGCATTCAGTCCAAACGGCTGAGGCAGTTCTGAAAGCTCTGTTTTATTGGCATCATTATTCTATTTTAAAAGTAGGATAGTGGTTGAAAACCACGTTATTTTCAACGGCAAACTGTTTTCACTTTTGTGATATCAAAAACGGCCCTTTTTGGCCAAAACGGCTGGCGATTTCTAGATTGACTTAATTTATTCACATGGAATTGCTTTTACGAAATATAAACAGGTCTTTTTTAATTTGTGCAGCAAATGCTGAGAAAAGTAGGACTACTATAGTTTTGCGTCTGAAGAAAATCTAGCCTTTATCATGTTTCGTTGAGAATATGTGTGCGAAACAAAAGAGAGAAGTAACATACAACACAAAGGAAAGAACACTCTGAGATACTAATGCACTTGTGTTCTGGTAAAATTATTCACGAACAACCTTAACTTGTCAAATCTACCATGTTCAGCCTTACCTTGATACCAATTTCTCGGACAATTGATGTATGGGAGAAGTATTTCTATGAGAAGTGAAGCTGTCGCTCAAACTCGTTGACTGAACGGTTTTAGTCTCTTGAGAGAGACCAATAATTTTGACAAACACACAGAGAGCAGCTGAAGAAACAACCACCACAATTTCTATCAAACATAATTTTGCTCAATTACCGACCATTTGCGGAACAAAACCCTAGCAACAACTGGGTAAACAATGCCAATTAGACAAGCGGTCATGTGTTTGTGCGTGAAACAGCAGAAATAAAGGGGAAAAGGACGAATTTTTCGTTTACTGTCAGTCTTTCAGTTCGAAAGGCCGGTAATCAGGGGGAACAAAGAGAACGCATTCGAGCCAATGGAAGCACCTGTTGCCAGCTGTACACACTATGTTTTTAGAAAATACAGGAAATTGTGTGCAAAACTCTTACCACTTGTCAAACAGAAGCATACAAGAGTAAAATAAAATTGAAAACAACGACTTTTAAAATGCTAACCTTACGGTAGGCAGAAAAGCAGAGTAAACGCAGTCAAGATGTGAACCGTCACGAAGAAATGGCGAATCACGTCAAAACAAATCGAGATTACACTCAGTTGATTTACATAACGACCGAAGCACAGTCCGCATCTATCGCAGCTTTCTTGTAAAGTAAACTTAACGACCAAAAATGTATTGTGACCATAACGAATACTGATTAACTCGTTCGTACCGCCCGCCCGCCCACCCACCCCAAGCGAATGTGAGTGATAAGCTATCTTTTCAACAAACGAATAGCCGTTTCCGTATTTTACAGGATATTAGTACAAAACTAGCTGGGTTTTATGATGCTTTTATCAAAGCTATATCTTTATTTCCTGTATTACAATTTTTGTCACTATATTCGGAGCAATCTGAGTTCGTACTTCTGTTTTTTATCGTCCGCAATGGTTCATGGTGTTTATTAATAAATAAGAAAAAGTTAAATACAGAAGGTGTGAAATCTAACACACAACCAGCTGCCTGTTTTGCACAACGCCGATTTGAAAAAGAAAGTTTTCACGCCATGTGCAGAATTATAACTTTCTAAGATTGTGTATATTTTTGTGAAGATTCCAAGGATAAGATCGGCGGGAGTTAATAACAAGAAATACCAGAAGTATCTTTGTCGCCAGTCTTTATATTGTTTCGACAACAGCACGCGCAAGTTTAACATTGTTCAACTGGAGAGTTTTTAATTCCACCTACTGAAACGAAATATTACCAGAGTAGTAAAAATGAACAAAACTTCGTGCGCACAATTGGAATGGTTATTTATCTTTCCATAACAAAAAAGTCACCTGCTCAGTAAATTTCTATTTCCGATTTTGAAACTAATTCTTGAAAGTACAGTGTCGTTACTTAATAGATTTGAGAACTCCCTTCATTAAATGATGGCAGATCAGGTAAAAAGTAATAATTTTGTTGCTGATTGTCAACTTTGGGGTTAAATACAAATTTCGGCGTGAAAAATTATTGCGGCATCTTTAATGATGATGGGCCTCAAGTTGAATAGCATGCATCCAAGTGAATATCTAATATGAGAAAAGTGATAAATGCCCACCAATTCAAAATATTCGTTGACAACAACTTGAGTAAATATCTTTATCAACTGCAATAAACGAAAGCGATTTTCTTTGTTTAACAAGAAAAAATGACAAAAAAAAGACAAAACAACACAATACAAAAAGAACAACAATTCTGGCAAATTTTTTTGCTTTCGTGCGGCTAAACACTAAACGTTCAAATACATTGATTGAAAACAAAGTGTACAGAAAATTGAATGAACCCAGTCAAAAAATAGCATCTTTTTTGAAATTATGTCCGTAGTGTCGCTTGTCATTTCCATCTTGAATTCAACTTTCATATCCGGAGGCAAAAACAAAAAATTATTTTAAAAAAATAAATAAAAAGTGTCAGCGTAAAATGGGAGAAAGAAATATTAAACTTTAGTAATATTTTGAATCCTCAAATTGTGGTCAAAAAATGTTTAGACCTTGATCCCTCAATAATATGCAAAACTTAGTAAACGTCATTAAATTCGGTTTCTGGAGTTTTTCATGGAAGAGTGGACGCCTTTCATGAGATGCACTTAATATTACACTAGACAAGCCGGCATCAAAACCTTGATGACTTTAGTTCACGGCGAGAAATGTTGGTGGGGTTTCTGAAAAACCGACAGTTTTTGTAAGCGATCGCTCTTCTTAAAAATATCAGATAAGTACTTTTCTTTGCATTTAAAGAGCTTTTAATAGACGGCCTTGTGTTATGAAAGGAACAGCATCTAATTATGAAATGACGTCAAACCCCATCGGATCTTCATGCATCTGGGTCTGGATTTTGACATTAACGAGAAAAGAATAAAATTAAATACGTCGGAAGCTGAAATATTTTGCGATGAATTAGAAGACGAAGTTATTTCTTGAAAATCCACAGAAAAAGAAACAAACTCCACAAAAAACATTAAAACGGTGAAATATACACATTACCTACTAATACACATGTTTTGAGCGGTGAAATCCTCAAAAACTCTGAGAGGTACTTGGTATTACTTTACACCAAAGCGAATACAGCCGCATATCTCTCACTTAATTTGCACCTGCTTCAGTAAAACATTAAAACTAAGGAAAGGATAAAAAGCAACTTTCAAAATGCTGCGCTAATCCCAGCTCATAACGCACTATTTCGTACGTGAAACTTGTCCTCTATTCACAACTTTTCGTCAGAAACATCGACTTGGCCAAAAAACCGACAAGAAAAGTTTAAGTACACTACAATTTTCATGAAATTAAAGCCACATCAAAAGCATATTTGACGATGGAAGAAAAAAACTTAAAAGTATAGATTTTCAATATTAGTTAAACAAGGCAGCAAAAAAACCCCTTGAACTAGAGTTATTTTGGTAAAGATCGGTTTTATATTTGGACAAAATTCAACAATTCTAAAAATTCTTACCAAATGGTTACCTAACGGTCCGGTTTATCAATGATATGGCTGGGAATTAAACGCAAGAGCTTGGGCCTCCAACTTCCACCGTGTAGGATGAAGGGGATAAACTTGTATGTTATTTTTCACATTATGTAATTTGGATAATGTAAATTGTATGTTTCACATTATGTAATTTATATAATGTAAATTGTATAGGTATGACTCCCCCCTACTACTGACCATTCACCTTAACTTGGCCTGTTTAAAAAAAATTTGATCGTTGATGCTTTATTCGTTATAAGACGTCATTTCAAGAATCTTTAAAAAACAAAAACAAAAAAAGACTAAGAAAGGATAAAATTGGACCAAATTTTTTTGTGAAAAGTTATTAGTAACACTTTTAGATCGATTTCAAAAGCTAGTTGCCCGTTGGGCTAGTATATGTGACCTTCCTTGATACTTACTTAGACCCTTAGCTCCTTGCGGAGCATAGACCATCAAGCTCTGTTCTCCATCTCACTCAACTTTGAGCCTTCCTGCTCA
>JAOCPT020192849.1:0-13845 GCA_026546935.2 Palythoa grandiflora | reverse complement strand
ATGTTTAGCCTCGTTTTCATGTTGTAGGAGCGAGGGTGTAGACAAAAATCCCGCTTAATAGCAAATATCGCTAAATTAGGAGTGGGCAACAGCACAAATCTTAATAAGGATGGCAAAGCAAAGATTTTAAGCCATGTTGCCTGCTTCTACTCAAATGTTTAGCGAAAATCAGTTTTTGGTGAGCTGCCTCCTGACTATTTACTAGGGAGGTCAAAGGGGTCCTGGGGACTAGTCGGACAACCGTGTTTTTTGGTCAAGATTACTCCTGTTCGAAGACAATTTTCTTAACGATTTCTTAATTTCCAATTATTCTTATGCATGTAAAATTGAATAATAACCCTTTTTGCACATTTATTAGTGATATGAAGTAAATTGATGAAATATCCAGCGAGAAAACGAATAAAATGTACGACCAGGTTGAAGTTTCGGTCAAGTGATTGTTTGTCACGGCCAGTAAAAATCTTAGGAGGTGTGGGTAGATTTTTGTCTTTCCACAGCCTCTAAACACTCTGTCCACCCCCAAGAAGTTGAAATTTGGAAAGAATGTGAACTGGGGATAATATTGGTACGTGACTCCATGCAGGAATGATTTTTAGTGCTAGTGAAATCGTGTTGTAAACATTAAAGTTTAAGTTTTTTGTTCTTAAACAAAGGAATTATCAAAGGAGGTTAGTACCACGATGTATTTCATTGTTTTATCTTTGATTTGAGTTAAAATTGAACCAGTAGAGCGAAGAATTCACTTGCGGAATTCGATTTACTTTTCAGCACCTTCGGGTGACTTCGCCACGGTGCCATTCCCGACATAGCCAGACGCTCAAGTGTAGAGTCTGATGTAAATTCGCTTTCCAGAGAAGTATTGCGTAGAATAAATTCTTGTACTGATAACGAATTAACTTCTGTTGGTTTTCCTCGTATTCGTATTGACAATAGAGCTGTTCTTGATTTAAACAAACTCAGAACGAGGGATAATTATAGTTGGAAGGATTTTTCAAAATGGTTGTTTGACCTTGCTGAGAATAGACCAACAGCTGTCCCTGATCACAAAAATATTAGATCAGTAGTGTTAAAGATTGCTGGTGAAAAACAGCGTCTGTCAAAGAATAAAAACAAAGAGGCCGAAGAGAAGCTTCTTAATGCAAAATTTAAATTTCCAATCACGAAAAACCCGAGCGAGATTGAAATAATGCTGGCGGCAGAGCGTGAGCCAGCGAAGTGTGATCATGTTTCTGTGGTTGCAGCGACTGAGTTATTGGAGGAAAGAACATGTGAAATTGAAAAATTGCTTGCAATTATAAATGAAAATAGCAAACATACTGCTATTCTGAACCAGTCACTTAGAGACCTGTCTATTTCAAAGAATCAGATAGATGAGCAGTTGACTAAAATGCAAAACGAAATGGCAATAGTGAAAGCCAATCACAAAAAAAGTAATGAAAAATTACACGAGCTAATGAACAAGTTAAGCCGTGCTGACAAAGATTTAAAAAATTCTGCCAAGAGACAAAAGAGAAGAGATGCAAAAATATTAGAATTAGAAAATGACAATCAAGAATTACAGAAAATGGCAGATGCTTCAAAAGATCTTGTTGCTGAGTTGGAATCTGTCAAAAGGGCCAAACGATTAGAACAACAAAGCAAATCTCATTTTAAGGTGAAGGCGCAAAAACTTCTAGCAGAAATTGAAACAAATGAGGAAAATGCTTCTCTAAGCACTGTCATTGTTGAAAAAGATCAACAAATTAGGGATCTTGAAAATAAAAACATGGAACTCGAGGAGCGAATAGAAGATTTTATTAATAATAAAGTAAAGCTTTTTTACAAAAACACCTATAAGAAAGAAATACGAGAGGTGTACCAAGATATAATGACTCTTGTAGGCGGTGCAAACAATGTTAAAAAAATAGTTAGAGAGGTTTTAGAGAAAATTGCAGGTTTAGAAGTTGACAGGCTTCCAAAAGCAACTTTTGCAAAATACATGTATTGGGAAGCTAGGGGTCTTGCCCAAATTCAGTTAGCTCAAGAGCTTTTATCATCAAACGAGCAAGAGAAAGTTGACGAGAATTTAACTTTATATAGTGATGGAACAACAAAATATGGATATTCTTACGGTACCTTTGGTGTTACAACTGCTGCTGGGGAGTCCAGGATATTAGGCCTAAGGGAAATGCATGAAGGTTCTGCAAGTACACAACTTGAAACCTTAAAAGAAGTGCTTGCAGACATTGCAGCTATGGGCAATGCAAAATCTGATAATTCCAATAATTCTGTTGATAAAATTGTGGCCTCCATCAAAAATGTTATGTCAGACAGATGTATTGTGCAAAAAAAATTCAATGAAATTCTTGCCAAGTATAGAAATGAAATACTCCCTAATGTTGTTGGAGGCTGGTCACAACTGAATGAATCTCAGCAAAATAAGATCTCTAACATGAATGATTTTTTTGTGGCCTACACTTCATTGTGGGAATGGCAGACCAAGCAGAGGCTGCCTTGAAGGTTTTTGATAGTCTGTTGTACAAGAACCCTCAGGCTGTGGGAAGCCTTAGAACTAAGCGGGGTATTGGGAAGGGTGAATCTGGCACTTTACGACTCATTCGAACTGTGTGCAAAGCTGTTCAAGCTAAAGGCTGTGAGAAAAGTGGGAGGGTAGTTCAATTTCTCACTTTCTTACAAGGAGAGAAGGGATTGGATGATGTTCCATTAGCACCATTTCGGGGGAACAGATTCAACATCACATTCTATAATGGGAGTGGTGTTTACTTTCTTTTTCCGCACCTTCTTGAATTTTTTGAAAGTGTCCAGTCAGAGAATCGTTTGCTCGGGGCAGTTTTTGACGATTTACAAGTTAAGTCTTTTGTTGCTGGTTGTAGGGCATTAGGCCTTATATCTAAAATCATTACAGAGCCACTCTGGAAGATACTTGAGGACAAGACTGTTCACATTCTTGACATGTCCCAAAACTACCAACAATTGCTTTCCTGTTTTGAATCCTGTGCTGAGAATGCACTTTCATTTATGAAGGGCGAGGTTGTTGTCTTTGACGGGGTTAGCACTGTTAAAGATAGATTTTTTGAGAAGCTTGTTGAGCCAAGTGATAACTATGATGTGTTAACATTGCAAGCGCTTGAGCTTATTTTTTCTGCCCTGGTTGTTAAGACAAAGCGAATGCTTGCTGATCATCTTGTGAAAGGCAAATACAGTGGTTCTGCGTCAGAAGCCCTTGTTTCAGAGACCAAAAGTGTCGCAAAGACAAATGTAAACCCAGAACGAGATTTTGGGATGTTAGACCGGTTGATGGTGGAAAAACCTAGGGCTACATCACTTGTTTTAGAAGGTATTATTATGTTTAGAAAAAACCAGACCGGTGTTTGGCGTGACAAACTACCTGAGTCTCAAAAGCAGCTTGTGATGGACCTTGCCCAAAAATCAAAAGTTGAACAGAGGAAAACATTTCTGGCAAGGCAATTAGAAATTAAAAAATGTAGAATGGCAAAGCGTGCTGCCAAAGCTGCTGACGAAGAGCAGAAAGCTCTCAAATTACGAGTCAAAAAAGGATTGTTGATGGAACAAATTGGAAAATTTGGGGGGGGTTTGGGCAACTGAAAACGAAATTAAAACAAAACTTGAAACTTGTAAAACAGAAAATGACAAAATCAAAGCTCTGCACTTGCAGATTCAGTTTCGCAAAGTAGTTTTAGCTGCAGTTCATTCTGACAAGACCGTGTTTCAGCTTTCTTCTGCTGATAAAAAATTTGACTCTAAAAAGCTCTTCTTAAATCTTTGTTCAATTTTGGAATGCTCTAAGGCAGAGAGAGAAGGCGCAGAACAGGAAGAAGAAGAACTTGAGTTTCCAACATGTATCGAAAAATCTGCACTTCAACACCAAAAAAAGTTGTATAAACAACAAGCAGCAAGGGAAGCAGAAGAAGAAGGAAGCAACAAAATAAAGCAGCAAAAGCAGCCACTGAGGGGAGGAAAGAAACCCAGAGTTCAGGGGAATGTACAGGAAGAAAGATACTTAGCTGAAGAAGCTGTTCCCATTGTTCAGGTTGCAGAGGATTTGATAGGGAAGAGAGTGTGACACCTTTGCAGCACAGGTGAAGACGAAGGTGAAGATGATGATGCTGAATGTTTGGCAGAATGGTATGATGGTACTGTGTTGGAAATGAAAGGAACTGGAAGGAATCCTTATTTTACTATTAAGTATGATGGGTTTGCTGGAACGGCTTGGACATTTAAGCTTATGAAGCATTTCGAACTTGGTGTTTTAGAACTTCTTCCTGTGAAGGCCAAAGATTTCATTGGTGCCCACGTATCTCATAGGTCATAGGTTAGATGTTGGAGATTGTGAAGAGTGGTTCAGTGGTAAAGTACTTGGTGTTGTTCCCGACAGTGATACAAATAATCCACAGTTCTCAGTTGAATACTTTTATGGGGACGAAGAAAGCACTGACTCAGACTCAAATGAAGATGATTACTTTTCCACAAATAATGCAAATACAAATATTGAAATTTATCCTCTCATTGAAGACTACTTAAATGGAGACATAAGATTTATATAATTCGCCAAAGCTCATCTTTAGAGTTTTAGAGTATGAATTATTAAGATAAAAGCGGTCCTAGTGAAACAGACCGGCTAATGGATTAGCTAGAGGTCTTGTAAGTCAATAGCTAGAAGGTCAGCAAAGTAATGATTATAAAATAGAGATATATACTTAATTAGCATAACCTGTGTAAAATTTGGAGCTTTGGTGAAATTAAACTAAATTTGCCAGTTATCTGGTACAAATCTGCATTTCTGTGTGCTTGTTACATTCATGCTTACCCAAAATTTTGATTTGCAAAAATCAAAATTTGTTGATTTAAGATGGCACCTTCTTGCTGTTGCCATGGCAACTATAGAAGTTGTTTTAAAAACCTTACTTATTAGGTTAGGCTTTTGTTGCATTTAACAAGGTTGTCTTAATAGTATTGATAATGCTCTTGAAATTGGAAGGAAAAACAAAAAAAAAATTGCTGCCATGGCAACGCCAGATTTCATTATTTGAATTTTTTTATTCAAAATATTGAGATAATATATGATAGATGAGTTGTCATCTCCAATTTCATGTTTTTAAATGGATTTTTTGCAGTAAACTGCTTAAAATGCGTAGTTTTTGCTTGTTGCTATGGCAACATGGTTTCCATGGAAACTACTTTTACTACTAAAATGAAGAGGTTGATGAGTTACATATTTTGACCAAGCTTCATGCCGAACGGATAATTGGTTCAAAAGTTATAGCTGGAAAGGTCTAGATTTTGGAGATTGTTGTACCCCTAAAGTTGCCATTGGCCCCACTATATGTTACTGTAAGCTTTTTCCACGAAAACCCCAAAAATTTAACTTTAAAAATTTTTATAACTTTACAACCAATGGTCCGATTCCAACGATCTATGCACCAAAATTTTTCAAAAAATGTGTTCTTTCTAAAAAATGTGTTTTCAATCCTATGCTACAAACATTGAAAATCCCTTGACCTCCCTATTTTTGGGGTTTTTAAGGAGTTATTTTGTTAGATTGTGAATGAACGGAGACAAACTCCAGAGGCACTTTCTCGATGTTTTCATTGTCTTGACCGGCATGGCACCTTATTGAGTTCAAGGTCCCTAAATGAAATCCTGAATGTTAACTTTGGTGGCTTCCAATTGGTCAGAAAACAATAGCTGAGGGCAGAGCTGTTTGCACATGTGTGTTTCTTCATCGCAGCCCAAATATGAGCTGAGATGCAGTGGAATTTAGGTTTGTTTTGCGTTTTTCATCTTGATTTTGTGCAACTGAAGCAAGGAAAAAGGTAAGATTATCTTTCTTGTACCTTTCTCTATTTGTTTCACATTTATGATGAGTGTTAAAAACGTGATATTCATGTGCAAAATTTGGTTTGAAAACAGGTCGTCGAGCGCACAGAAATCAGGGGCAAGAGTGATGATAATCACCCTATGGATGATAACGTGCACCTTCATGTTGCTGATCTAGTCAGTAAAGACAGTATGGTTACCATTGCTGCAATGAGGATGATGTTTATGATTATTATTTATTCAAATTTTTTTGTGATGGACCTGTTGTTCTGGACAGTGACCAAGTTGATGCTAATGGAAGTGTTCACAAGTAGAAATTATGTTCTGACGGAGAATTGCTTTTTCAGGGGCAATTTAACTGATATGACTTATAAACTTCAACTACAGGATGTTTATTTTGTATATCCCAGCACAGTGCGCTATGTTTGTTCTGAGAGAAGGGAAGGGGACGCAAAGTATTTCAATTCCCAATGGAACTTCATTATTGCATCTCTTTAAGCATAACGTAATAACCCCTCTCATGATATTGGCTGTATTTTGCTTAAAGTTGGCAAATATTGAACTTTCTGTTGCTCAATATGTATTTTTTTAAAGTAAGACCGCAATGCATTATGGGTAAAAATAGAAATTGCTTAAATTACAACAAAAAAATTGAAAAAAAAATAATTTTTATTATCCTGACCCACTCAGCATTGCCAAATGATTAACCAGAGCTAGATTCACACAAACAGCAGTGACTTCATATTTCTAGGACTTGTTACGCATTTGTATAATTTATTTTGTGGTACTGATCACATATGAATTATAGTAAAATCGATCGGCAGCATGGTATACTTTTATATGATATCTGATGCTAAGATTTCTTTATGGGACTAATCACCCAGGATCATTCAATCCAGTCATTATTACAAATCAGGAGACACATGAATTACAGTAAAATAGATCGCCAGCTTAAAAGCAACTGGCTTTCTGCTAATGCCCACTATACTGCATCATTGACTTCAGCAACTAAGTTGCTATCCTTCAGCCAGGAAAATACATTTCTTCAATGTATGACAAATAACGGTACATGTATTCGCTATTCTCATTTTCTCTCTGTGTTTGTTCTGGAAAGCATGAAGTTGCAATGTGTAAGTAATCTATTCAGGCAAAATAAACTTTTGGAAAGGTCATAGTTTTTACTGAGCTTGACCATCTCGTTGGTTTGTACTAATTAAAACAATGATACCATTCAGCTTCACTTCCCAGTCTGAGTAGTGGAGAAGAGTTTGAACTGGATAATCAGCTGCGACAAGAAAGTGATTCAGAGACAGAATTGAGGTGAGCGAAATCAAGATTCCTTTGGCTTCGGCTTTGGCGCTGCGTGTGCATGGTTGCATGACCAGCAACTCGAGAGCAAAGTTTTGAATTTCCAGTTGAGATTTGCCAAAATGATTATTTTTAGATGTAACAAAAGTTTTTCTAGTCAATTTTTGTTGTTTATAACTATATGTTTATGTTTCTACTTCGTTATTAGTCGGTTCTTGTGGAACTAAAACCCGATTCATATATTTGCATTTCAATCGTATGATCGGCCCGTGCCGCGAAAACATGAAATGATAATTACGAAAACCACTGACTTGAAACTTGCTTCTAGAAACAAAAAATGTCTTAATTTAGGTTTTTTAATAATGGAATTATGTTGATTTTAGTTTTGAATTACAAAGCCGAAGTTAATCAAAAGATTTTATGATAATTTTACTGTCAAAAATAGCCATTTTCGTCTTTGTTCATATTGCGTGTCGAAAGCCATCATCGCAGCTGTGACATTTTTAGATTTCCTGTTTTGTCTTAGTCGCATAAATTCGTGACTGTTTAGCAGTGAAAATTTATTTCATGAATTTATCACAAACTATAATTGTGCTATTGTATTTTTTGATATGGTTTTATCAAAACAATAGTGTTTCTGTTTAGGCTTTCTTTGGGAAAATAGTTCATCGGCTGCTGTGATATCTAAACATTTCGTAACTTATTATGAATAGAAATAATATAACTTATAGTGTTTTTATCGACAAGCACGAGAATACATAGTTAGAACCAATTTAGTTTTGTATTCTTTTCTCAGTCAGAATATGGAAGTGTTATAGATATTTTATTGTATTTGTTGTTCATTCTGTTTGACCATAGTTTCATGCAATAAAGTGTTCAAATATAAAGGCGTGATGGAATTGACAGGGAACTTGCTTTTTCTCAACTCAAGGGATGCGAACTTCAGTGTGGATGAAACTTTTCCCGTTCCATGTGAAGATGGAGATCGAGACTCATCAGACAGTGATGACAGTGATGTTGTAACACCAGCAAATCAACAAGAGCCTGCAAAACGAAAAAGAATGACAACAAGGAGAGGTAAAAGAGGTGCAGCAAGGGGACATGGGCATGCATCAAGGGGCCGAGGGGGTAATAGGTCTGGACGTGGTAGGAAAAGAAGCCAGCCACATGGCATTGCTTGCAACATAGATGGAGCAAAAAGTTATGACGATCCTGACAGATCAAATCAACTTCCACCTTTTACACCAACCCGTCAACCTGGTTTGCACATAGACAGGCCAATCACAAGGAATATGTTTACAAAAGCCATTGATTTTTTCTGGTTGTTTTTTACAGCTGAACTATTGTATGAAATCTGTACACATACAAATGCATATGGGTGGATTGCAATTCTGAAGAAACCATATTATGGCGATAAGCAAGGTGCATGGATAGAAACCACGGTTGAAGAAATTGAAAAGCTCATTGCACTCATTTTATACTTTGGGCTAGTAAATGTTAGTTCTTTTCATAGATATTGGAGCACCAAAACTTTATATCATGGACTGTGGGCAAGGAAAATCATGTCAAGAGATCGTTTCAAAGCTCTGATGGCAACACTGCATATTGTTGACCCATCATTAGAGGGTGACAGTGACAAGCTTCGTAAAGTTAGAAGCTTCATACAAGCTTTCAAAGACAAATGCAAGTTGCTTTATGAGCCATTTCAGAATGTGGCTGTTGACGAACGGATGGTAAAGTCAAAGCACCGATCTGGAATACGTCAGTATATAAAGAACAAACCTACTAAATGGGGGGTTAAATTGTGGGTACTTGCAGACAGCTCAAATGGCTATACTTGTGATTTTGATATATATATTGGCAAAAATAGTCAACATGAAGTCAGTGCTAAAGGACTGGGGTACGATGTTGTAATGAAATTGGTTGGCCCTTTGGTAAATCAGGGCTACCATCTTTATTTTGACAACTTTTATACCTCTGTTCAGCTTGTGCAAGACCTCTGGGAAGTCGGAATACCTGCCTGTGGTACAGCTGCAGAAAATAGACGGGGTTTTCCAGTTTCCATGAAAAATGGGAAAGACTGGGCAAAAGCAAGGACCGAGGTAATATGCGTTGGCATAGGGAAGGTGTCTGCTTGGCAGTTCAGTGGAAAGATAACAGAGTTGTAACAATGTTGTCAACCATTGACACTGCCAACAAATATGTCATGGTTGACAGGAAAGAAAAGATTGACAACAAGTGGCAAACAATCCAAGTGAAACAGCCACAAGCAATTCATTCATATAACCAGTTTATGAATGGGGTTGACAGATCAGACCAAATTCTTGCTAAAAACAACACTCTTCGCAAATGTATGCGGTGGTGGAAAACATTGTTTTTCCACATAATTGACATTGCTGTTGTGAACAGCTTCATTCTTTTTCAATTATATCGTAATCAACACCCAAAAATCGAGGAACTTTGCAGACCCCAAAAATATTCCACCCTTGAGTTCCGGGAGGAATTAGTGAGGCAGTTGGCAGGCTTAGAAGAGTATGGCCTTCCTCCTGTGTATATGTACAGCCAAGGCAGACATGAGAAAAACAAGCATGTTCCAGAAGTAACTCCTGAAACAAAACGCAACTGTCGAGTTTGTTATGAAACTGAAAATGAAGAACAGAAAGTTGTTACTCAGTGCAATGCTCCTCAGTGTTAGGTGTATCTGCACATTACTAAAAATAGAAACTGTTTCAAAATATGGCATAGTAAGGAATATCAACAGAAACGAAAAACTTGATCATTTTCCAGAATCTTTGTTGTAATACAAGACTTTTTAATTTTTCAAAACTCTCAGCTTGTTATGTTTTTATGGAAAAAGTGTGATTTACTCACCAAAGTATGTAAATTTGTTTAAGATGATGGCTTTGAACTACTAAGTGCTGTATCTGTTATTTTTATACTTGTAGTTTCTCAAAAAGGGTTCAAAAACAGAACTGGTAGTTCTATGTTTTAGGAGTGCCGAAACACTGAAAACAGGGCCACAGAGAGGCTTTTACTTAAAATGACATAACTTTGTCAATATTAAAGCAAATTATACCAAATGTGGAGAACAAACTCATAAAACAATTTGCTACATAATTTATTTTTTACACTTAGATTGAATTCCCTAAGTGAAATGAGTTATTTTGAATTTTATTTTTAAAAAAGTGGAAAAAGAGTATAAATTATCATAAATTAACATAAATTATGGACATTTTCAATAAATCAAAGTAATTATGTACTACATATTTCTAAAGTACATTTATTCTTCTCTATCACCCACGAAGGTTCATTCGAGTTTAATATCTTAAATTTCGGACTTTGTAATGCTCCTAGCACTTTCCGAAAGTTGGTGGAACATGTTCTTCGAGATCTTTCGTGCAAAATTTGTTTGCTGTATTTAGATATTATTTACTCGAGAAGTTTTGACGAACATCTGCCTTACATGAGCGCAAATCTTTGATCGCTTGTAAGAACAGTTGTGGTATACCATAATGCCTTAAATATATATTAAGATATTTTAGAATCTTATAGCGTAATTTCGTGGGAGACGGATAATATAGCTGGACTAATTAGAGTAGCAGGTTGTTTTATTATTCCGGAATCATTTCTTTCTGATCATTAACTACCCACCCTAAATATTACATATTTTCAAACTAGTACATATTAAAATCACATTTTAGCCATTATTTACGTCAACAAAATTACTCTACCGTAGTGTATAATCATTGTGTATACTCATTAAACAATAATTTAACTATTACTTATATTGATTTGACAATGTTTAAACAATTAGTTCACAACAAAATTAGGACACATAACCCAAAAACTTATAGATATTCATTATCTTAATTTACGTGTTAGCAGTTATCGGTTTTACCATCTTGCTTGAGCATACAGTTGCGACTCTTCTGAAATCCACAAGTTTGTGAACCGAATTTGCGTTGTCCTTTTGAAGAAGCTAAAAGTAGCGAACAAAAAAAAACATGAGACGAATGTCAACAAACCTTTTAGAACCCTTTTGTCTAAAGACATAAATTATGCGACTACTTTTTGAGGTAAACAAACTGAAGACCTCGCACCAGTTCCAGTTTATTTGGGTGAAGAATCTTGATATTTTGGCACGCAATACCAGTTCTTCACAAGTATTCAAACTCAAATGTATGGCGGATCTCGACAAACTCAAACGCAGTTTGGATGGCCAGTTAACACCGGAATAGAGAGATAAGTAGTGAACTTCTTAGTTGACTTGTTGCCTAAATAACTTTAATTATGCACAACTCCCATTGCAAATGGCTTCGCGCAAAGAGTTAAAACATCGCGTTAAAGAGAATAAGTCTTTGTTAAAGCATTTACCATATTACGATTGCAAAATCCTGAGATCTGTACATCCGCAGTTTAATAGTCTAATGGACACTGATCTAGCTTCCAGAAAGTCTTTAGATTCGCTAAACAGCCTTTATGATCTCAATTTATTTCAGATAAATTCTATGGACAGATTAGTTGACCCCGAAGTTAATCTAACGTCAAATTATATTCGCTCTAAATATTATACTCCTCATAGCTTTTCACAACACGTTATAAATAAACAATTCGCATCAAATCTTTCCTTTCTTCATACCAACATACGAAGTCTGAAGAAAAATTTCGAAGACCTTCAACATCATGTGTTAAATGAAGTTAATGTACATTTTACGATCATTGGTGTAACAGAAACACGAATACGCGAAGGGGATTCTGTAAACCTAAGCTTAATACCAGAATTACCCGGCTACCGTTTTGAATTTGTTCCGACACCATTAGCTGCTGGTGGTGTTGGCCTATTTATTGATGAAAATGTTAAATACAGAATTGTAGAACGTGTCACGAATTCTTCTTATCAAGCCCTATGGATTGAGTTCCAACAATCAAACGATAAGAAAAATACGTGTGGTATTGTATATAGACAACATAATGACGCTAATGAATTCCTTGATTATCTTTCTGAATCCCTCGAGCGTTTTAACCGGCATAATCATAATATATACCTCATGGGAGACTTCAATATAGATCTATTGAAGTATGAAAATTGTACTTATAGCCAAGCTTTATTACACTGTACACAAAGTTTCTCCATGCTGCCTGTACTTGATAAACCAACTAGGGTATATGGCACCTCAGCAACCTTAATTGACAATATCTTTACAAATAATCTTCAAAACAGTATTGTTGGCGGAAATATTGTTACCGATATAACTGATCATTTCTCTCAAGCTTGTATGATTCTGACACATCAGCAACTGTTCCCACCTCTAAACAAAACTAAAGTGAGAGACTACTCAAACTTTAACGCTGACAAATTCATGACCGATTTATGCGAAATTGATTGGAATAATACTTACCGCAGTTCCGATGTAAACAAATCTTTCTCCAGGTTCTATAAAAATATTAACCGCCTTATAAATAAACACGCTCCCCTCAAGGATGTATCTAAGCGGAGACTAAAACTTCTAACCAAACCTTGGTTAACAAAAGGGATAAGACGATCTATACGCGTGAAAAACAATTTATTCTTTAACTCAAACTGGAACAAATATAAACAATATAGAAACAAATTAACTGCTCTCATTCGTTTGAGTAAACAAAAGTATTACCAAAACTTCTTTAATTCTAATATAAAGAACATGCGACAGACTTGGAAAGGAATTAATGAACTATTGGGGGACATGAGAAAGAAACGGAAAACAAAAAATTTTAATTTTATCCGCTCAAATGAAAATGCAGCTCTGACTAGCGACCCCAAGATAATTGGGAATATGAGACAAATGGGTTTTCATCTGAACCAGAGTCGACGGAATAACAGCCGTATCAATGTAATTCCCAAAAAAAATGGTGACAAGGGATCAGATAGAAGAAAGTGCAACAGACTGTCAGGCAGAAATTTCAAATTCAGCTATCCATTGAAGAAGCGCACGGAGAAGGAAGCGAACATCAACCTTAACAAGACATTTAAGAAAAAACAGCAGGAGAGTTTACTACAAAATTAGTTGCATATTAAACTCAAAGAAAGACCCTGTCCCTGACGAACTCCAGTCACAGGTCGTGTATCAATTTACTTATGAAAGGTGTAATTCTTGCTATGTCGGGGAAACCTGTCAACATTTTGTCACACGCGACGTTGAGCGCCTTGGGAACCAGTCATCTTGCTATTCATTTTTGGCGGTGTATATAGTTTGTGTCTATTCAGATGTCATCGCCTATTCAAATGGTAATTACCGAGCGGCTTGTTTTATCACGTACTTCCAAATAGACCATGGAAACTGCTTTATACCAACAAATTATACATGTCAATCTTTCCTTAAATGTTTAATTACTTTAGTTTATTTATGCTTAATTACTTTAGCTTATTTCAACATTACTATTCTATTGTCTGTAGTTGTATTTAAATGTTTTTGCTTTGGCTAATAGCCAAATTCTTAAGAACAGTGAAGACTCGAAACATGTAAGTTTCGTTATTAAAATTATTCAAAGAACCTAAAAAATGTTGTGACAACAGTCAAACTTATTATGCTTCTGCTAAACCATCCTTTTACAAAAAAAATTATTTAAGTAAATGAAAGTTATAAGACATGATTGTCTATTCTTTTTTATATAAGTTTTTTTTTTTGGCATGCTTACAAATTTGAGTGATAGGAAAAGGGT
>JAOCPT020191947.1:0-13846 GCA_026546935.2 Palythoa grandiflora | reverse complement strand
GATGAACCTGGTGAAAAATTAAACCTCCCTTGCGACCTGGTGGAATTTTGAGAAATGATTGGACGAATAAATAATTAATAAACATTTTATAAACATATCAACCTGGTGGAAAATCTTGTGACCTGGCGAAATCTTTGTGAAAAACCTGGTGAAATTTCAGAAGCCAGCAGGTCTGTTACATAGGGGTATGAACACTTGCTTTCACTGACCAACTTAGCGTTTTTATAAATTAAACAGTTTTAGTATATTTAGTTAGGCCCGGGCCAAACGTCGAACTTCACATGTGCCGAATCTAATGCAAATGAGATAGAACAATAGAATTTGCTCATTAGCATTAGGTTCGGCACATGTGAAGTTCGACGTTTGTCCCGAGATTTAGCCTTTTAATTTTTTCTTCAATTAATGTATATATTTTTAAATTTTGACAAACCATTACTGTATTTTAACCCTGGTTTTTAATTGTAAATAGTTTCTGAAAAGCCCTTTGGCTGGTAATCTAATAAAGATCTGTCTTCTTAGCAGCCTCTTGTTTTAAAGCTTCGTCATGCAACATTTTCCCCCCACAAACGAGGAAAGCGTTGCGTGACGACATTTGAAAACAAACGACTACCAAGAAAAATATGATTGTTACAAATAACTTTAGGGAAGGACCATTAGGTATTTGAGGGGGAGGTGGTGGTAGGCACGGTTGCCACTATTTACTGGATGTGAAATTCAAGGACTTTTTCAGGACTTTCCAGGATCTTTTCTATCAAATAAATTTGAATGCTTTACACATTTTCGTCAAAAATTAGTTTAACAATACACATACTATATTAACAAGTTTTAGAAGATTTGTTTCTGAACAAAAATGAAGCCTTCAGGAGTCACGTTTGTTTTACAACGTCCGTCACATTAAAAATATTTTAACAAACAGCTTATTTTTTATTAATTTTGGAAGTAAAAAAAAAAATTGGTCCATTCCAGGATTTTCAAGGACCACGACCTAAATTCAAGGACTTTACAGGGCCTGGAATGTTTTTCCTCAATTACAGGACTTTCCAGGATTTTCAAGGACCGTGGCTATGCTGAGTAGGGTTGGGCAATTTCCAAAAGATGACTTACACTGCCTTCAAAAAAAAAATATCTTGCACAACTTGTACAAAGCAAAAGCAATGAAAAAAGGAAATTATGATGTAAACGAGCGAAGAAAAAAAAAATCCTGCTCAAAACTTTTCCTAGCCCACCTTAAATATCAAATGGTCCACCCTTGCATATGAATTAGTCTAAGTAATCATACGACTTTTCCCATTCAATTCGGAAATAATCTGCACGACTGAATTTTTCAAAAATTCTCAAAATTGCATGAGCCCGTACGGCGATTCCAGTTTGAAGTTCTTGAAAAACAAACGAGTGTAAATTATTTTCAAACTTAACGAGAACAGCGGTGTGATTACTTCTTAATAATAAACATAGCAAAATTGCAGAGCAAGTTTTGAGTTGCTGGCAAAAATCTGCTTTGGAAGCCGGCAATTTTTGCAATTTTTAACTTCAAGTTTCACTCCCCTCAAAACAAAAGATTTGATTGGTTCTTACCAAACCCTATTGTTTATTAGCCAATCATTGGAATAAGGTTAAATATTACGAGTACAAGCTGTGTATGAACATTTTAATCCATAAATCATCTTTGATGCAAAGTACGTTCTTAGTTAATTTTAAAAGTGTCTCATTTCTTACAAATTTAGAAACTTTTGAGAAACAAGTCAAGTGCGTGAAAGGAGGAAAAGTTAATACATTATAAACTTACATCACGTTCTTTTGCAAACTTCAAAATAATAAAAAATTTACAATATAGACAGAAGCTCTAAAAGAACATATACAAGAGTCGCAAATTGCTTTAAAAAATGAATAAAACTTGATTCAGCTGTTTCTCTGACTCAGTAAGGAGGGAACTTTACAAGGGCACGTGCAGCCGTTACAATTTCATCCAACTGTTCCACTCCTATAATAAATATTTACAAATCATTAATCAAAGATCAACTATCAGTGATCTATCTAGAAACTGAAAGTAATGAGTTACAGAACTACCAACTAATTCTAAATCAGCGTCCTAGACCACAGTAACGGAGTCGCAACCCGGAAATAGCGAGATTATTTTTTCACATTTGAACAGTGTGTACGTGTTTTCATCATGTTTCATAGCTACAGTAGCTGGCACTGCAAAAATCAAAGTGGTTTTGTAAATATAGCTTCCCCCTTTAAATACTTGCTAATCAAATTTTATACAAAGCCAGTAATAAATGTGTCCCAATAGAGCCACTATCCTACTTTATTTTTCGTTCTATCGAATCTCCCAGAAAGAGAAGGATTGCTAGAAAATACCCTTGAGGTCAACCAATGAAAAAAAATTAAGGGTTTGTAAGCAACTGCATCTTTAGAATAAGCAGTAACAGTACTGGTCATTGCTCTCAAATTTTAGTCTAATAATATTCTTGTTAATTCCTGTTGTTATTCAAAAAAGAAAAAAAAAGAGAAAGAAAATAAACATTAATACTGTGAATCCGTACCAAGTATCTTCTTCAATTCAGTCACCATTGCTTGAAATGCGGGGAAAAACTCGTCGTATTCCACCAGTCGTTTAATGATCCTGTAGACAAATACGTAATCAGAAAGTAATACAGAGATATTGTATATGTACTGATAACTATAATGCGGAGATCGTAGTTAAGAGATAATCTATAAGAGTGTCCCCGAGCCTCTGTCAACAATAGAGAGGGGTATCCTGTTTTTAACATTGTCTTTGTATTTGTATAACTCTAATGTGGAGAGAGTAGTAGATAGGTAATCTGTAAAAGTGCCCCCAAGCATCTGTCAACACTGGCGAGGCATCCCGTTGGTAACATTGTATATGTACAACTATAATGTGGAGACTGAAGTTAAGAGGTAATCTATAAGAATGTCCCCAAGCATCTGTCAACACTGGCGAGGCATCCCGTTGGTAACATTGTACATGTACAACTATAATGTGGAGATCGAAGTTAAGACCTAATCTATAAGAATGTTCCCGAGCCTCTGTCAACACTGGACAGGCATCCTATTAGTAATAATTTATTGTGCTTGCATGAAGTTCTATGATGTGGGACCGTAGTTAAGAGGTAATGTGTGAAAGGGTTAAGAGGAACTCATGAAAAGCATTCACTGGTACCCGTTTATCTAGACTTGGGTCGTACTATCTTGGCATCCTCTCAGTCTCTTTGACCCTCCATCAACTAAACTCGAATAGTACTCTACTGGAAATTCATGACATCCTAAAAGCACTTTGTGTGTGTCTTTTACCTGCTGTCGAATGATAACCATAACAAGACATGGAGCAAATCCCTTCAAGTACGAAAAGAGTTGGTGTAAAGGCCTTGCTAAACTAGGAAACATCGTTGTGGAAACACTGTTGCGGAGGCAAATATTTCTCAGTTTAGCCGCGTGGGAAACAATTGTTGCGCAAACAAATTTTGCTGCCACGATGAAAACAATGTTGATTAGTTTCCAGTGCTGCTCGCTCATTAAAATGTTTCCTAGCAACAGCAAGCACACTCACAACAATTAAAATGACTGAGTGACTGCAAAGAAATTCAAGCAGGTCACACTTAAAGAAAAGGTAGGCCAAATTAGTTGGAAAGACGAAGACATTAAAATCTGATTACGCTGTATCAACACCATGCTTACATTAACATGCATTATGTGTAGCCCTGGGGACCAGAAAATGTGAATATCCTTCCCTAGACCTCTTCGGAAGTCAGTTTATCATTGCACACATACGCAACTTATTTCTTTCTGAACAATGTTTCCTCGTTTAGACACCACGGCAGCAAAACATTTTGTTTGTTTCCAGGTAATTCAGCAACCCCTTGGAAACATAACAAGAAACAACGTTTCCGCAACATTGTTTCCAAGTTTAGCCAGGCCTTAAAGGCAGTGTTACACGAGTCAACTTGCAATGACCATTTTCCGCGCAACAATGTTGCGTGTTGGGTTGCGAGGTGGTTTCAAAAACTCGCAACATATTGTGCGAGCCCAGGGTTGGCAGAAAATCGTCCCTGGTGACCTGTTACACGTGGAACGATTTGTCGTTGCAAGTTGACTCGTGTAACACATCCTTAAAGGAAACCTAACAATCTTACAGTTCACGAGTTTCCAATATGACGATAATAACTTTTCGTGTGCTGTGCACTAGACGTTGGAATTCACCATAAACGGAAAGCACATGGAAAGCATGAAGGTGAATAATCTCATTTTAGCAAAAGACGGAAATCTTCTTACCCTGGTAAGTCCTCCACATTGAGTAAATGTCGTGCTTTACTGAGCTTTCCTACAGCATTCACAACATCTGTTGCTTTACAACTAGAATCTGTTGGAAAGTTAAATGCAAAAAATGATTAAGGATAACACAGTTTTCTAATTCTGTATCATTGGCCGCTTTGATTTTTCGAAGATCATATCATTTCCTGTTTTTAGGACTGATGGGTGTAGTGGGGGGAAGGGAATCAGTTGGTCATTGCAGATAGCTAGCTCCCTTCACTCACTAAGTGTTACAATCAAATTACAAACTAGCAATAGCTTCAAATGAGGAAGCCTGGCAGGAACCAAAAATTACTTTTAAACCCAGTTTTTTTTTGCTTTCTTTCCTCAATTAGAGGTTACAACTCTGACATCTTCTGAAATTATGTCTACATCGAAAATTTAAAGCTAAAGGGAAAGGGGCTTGCTAATCACCCATTCTGGCAGCCAGGGGCTGAATTGCCAAGGACAAAGCTCAACCAGTTTGGAGCTGTGCTGCCGTCTAGGTGCACAGGCACCAGAACATGAAACATAACCTCGAAGCACAGCTTTCCAAAAATTACAAAATATTTAAATCTTGCAATGATCATAAAAAAAGAATTAATAAATGACTCAAAGTTTCCCACAGAAACTGTTTTCTCAAGCAACTTCAGAAAACAAAATGACAAAAATTCTGTTTGGTTCCAAAAGAATTGAGTCTAAAGAATAAAGCAGTAGTTATAAATATGAATCAGGGAAGGGGTTTTCTGTACTGTTCCCTGCTGGAGCTGATATCATCTTAACTGCAAATGACTATCCCGCTGACTGGGGGTAAGTATATACCTGATTATCACCCTTGGGAGGTAAGTTTGGAAGGAAAGTTATAACTGTTACACACAGCTCAAGCCTGTCTCTCACAGCAGATTCTTACCAAGATTTAGCAGTTCCCTCATAGTGTTCATGGTATTGTATGTTTCTCCAAGTCTCATGTAAATCTCATTCATTCTTGGAAATACTCCAGACACGCTGTTAACGTCGAATAGTTTCTGGAAATGAGCTACAACACTTTCTAACTGCTCTTTGGATGGCCGATCTCCTCGTAAGTCAGCAGGGCCTGCCCTTTTCTCTTGACAAAGTGAATCAATGGCGCTCTTTAAGTGGCTCACACTAACTGGACCTCCGTCTTTCTCAAATAAACGTTCAGGTTGCCATGGTAATAAATGCGCGGATAGTTTGTTGACGGACTTTCTAAGATCCTAAACGAATAAGCAAATGGTTTACAAACACTTAAAAGATATTTCTTTTCTAGCAAGAAAATGCATATTTTTTTCAGACCTCCGTACCCACAGAAATGCTATAAATGCAAATAAATATAAATTTGTTTAGAAAACTTGAGGAGGCTGGAAGTAAACACCAAATTCAAGAAACCCACTGCATAGTAAAACAATGAAAACAATTTGTATGTAATTAATGTACCTTTAGTCCCCTGAGCTCCTTAACCCAATGTCGTAATGTTGGTACGATATTCTGCCACGCCCTCTCACAGTACACATCATGTGTGTCAACACTCTGTGACATGACATCTTCAGAGGGTCTGGGGACACCTCGCTCTTCAGTTAATGTCAGGATGTCGCTCACAAGCTAAATCGGAAATAATACAAATAGTTCAGTAGGTAGTAAGTTGCAAAACTATAATGCAACCAGCAGATAATTATATAAAAGGAACAAAAAGGTTCTGATCGAAGGTGTAGTCTAAGATCTTCAAGAAACGTTACATTTTTACCCAGTGTTGTGGAAAGTGTTAAGGCCGTGTTACACGAGTCAACTTGCAACGACGATTTTCTGCGCAACAATGTTGTGTGTTGTGTCATGAGTTTTTGAAACCAATTCAAAAACTAGCAACATATTGAGCGAGGCCAGTGTTGCGCAGAAAATCGTCCGCGGTGACATGTTACACGAGGATTGATTTTCCACGATATGGTGTTGCGCGAAAACTTGTCGTTGCAAGTTGACTCGTGTAACACAGCCTTTACTTCCTGTAGCACATTTAATATGAACAAAAAGGTTTTATAACTAAAAGTTTTCCATTTCTGTCAGAAAAATGCACTTGTTTAGTTCTTACAACATATACTTTTATTCTTAATCTTAATAGTTTGGAAGTTGCAAGAGATCGATAGTGGAAAGAAAGTTTGAAAAATCGAAATCAAATGTTCAGGTATAAAAAAATCTTGTTGGAACAAAATTATAAGAAATTCCAGGCAATGTGCATGTGCATCTTTTCACTTACTCTTTCCATTCCTGGATATGTCTGTGCTAATGTCTGAAGTCTTTCAATTCTTATAAGTACTTCTCTGAGATCATCCACTTGCAACTGGTCACATATATCCTGTAAGGTTGGATCAAGACAACTTACTCTCAAAACTCTCTCAAAAGCACAACTAGCTTCCTAAAAGTAAAACCATCTTGACACCTGTAACGTACATTTTGATGTTAATATTCAATACCAGAATCTAACCGATCGATGCTTTTGCTGATTTTTTTTTCACGCTGTGATAGGTTTTGTACTCCACTACAGGTGTGTTATCAATGTTTAGAAAATAAACTCGAAATAATATGCGCTCTGATTGGCTACAGTTCCGTTTTAAAAAACTATGTAAGAATCACGGAATGACATCACATAACTCAAGCAAATCATTTTCCTCTGTTTTTGTTTTCTAAAAGGAATATAATAGTCTGTCTCGCTTATGGTTCTAGACAATAATATAAAATGCAATGATGTGATAGAACACTCAAAAAGCAGAGAGAAAACTTTGGCTTTGCCTCATTTTCTTAGACACTTTTCTCGTGTTTTCCTATGTTAAAGCATTGTATAAATAATAACCCAAGCTATTCTCCCATTTTTATTAGTTTAGACGTATGATTGACATCACCATTACAAAGGTTTCCCCTCGCATTTTTTAGGCAAATGAAGTTTAATTCTTTGTTATAAAAAAGGAATAGATTCCATTTTGCTGCGCGTCTGTTCAATAATAGATCACAGAGGTAAGAGCATCAGTGACACACTCAGCTATTGCCTCATGTTCCACTTTTTAGTTCTTACCACATTCTGACATCATCTGTGATCTACTACAGAACAGACACACATGGAATCTATCTTTTAAATATATAATAATTGTCTAGAAATGCGATATAATAAGACAATCAAAAGTACTCTTGGGTGCCAAATAAATGTCCCCCCCCCGCGTATTAAAATTTCAATATTTCCCGACCCCCCGGACCTTATTAGGACCCCCCGTTTATTAAATTTTCGGATTTTCAAATCTCATTTATTTTGTGTACTGTTCTTTTACAAAATCAAACTGAGGCTTTTCAGTTTACCGAGGCACAATCAGCTTTTTCCCCTGGATAAAAAGAAAATATAAAAAATATAATCAATTTTGCAAAACCTAGACCTAAACCTAGTTGTGTTGTGATCATGCCTATAATAGTACAGTGTACGGCAACCATTCTTTTTAGATTTTTCAACTCCCCCAGTTTATTAAGATCCCCCGCTTATTAGCTTTTCAAATATTTTCCGACCCCCCCCCGTTTATTTGGCACCGAAGAGTAGCTCTTCCTGTGATACTACCTACAGTACTAAACACAGATCTTGTAAAAAAATGAAAGTGTACATATTCTTAATTAAGTAATAACCAAAAACTATATCTGTGACATGTGAAATTACTATGTTATTAAAAACGAAAACGTTCCTTTAACAGAACAATTCTATGAACTTTCCAGTTTACTGTACCTTCAGGTGATCTCGACAAACATCTATAGGAAGAGAATGTATATCATCCACCTAAACCGTAAAGGTAAGATTTTATAACATTTCGCTACTTCGCCTTGCATTTTCTTGGAGATAAAATTAGATTAAGCTGTAAGGTAAAGTTAAGGAATGCTTAGGACTAAAAACTGATTTTATTGAACAGTAACTAAAGATAAAGATAATTGAGGTAAAGAGAAAATAACTAAACTAATTAAAACAAAAGCTAACTCTATTGAACATTTTCCTGAAGGACTTTTCATAGAACAATAATCAAATTAAGATTAACAGTTGTTAAAACACGATAAAAACTATATTCATCATGTTTTATTCTAATAAGCAACTTCTAAAACTCCAAAATAATAAATGAGTTCCCCTCCATTCGTAAAAAAATATACCAGACTTGTCATAAAATACCTGTTTATTATTACCGCATAATTGGCTTACATATCAATTCACTATTTGGCTTGCAGTCTATGAGAGTGCTGGAAATGCAGTCTATGAGAGTGCTGGAACTGCAGTCTATGAGAGTGCTGGAACTTTCCTCGATGTTTCAACTTTAATTTTATTATTCAATATTCTACTTAGATTTGTTACAAAATGTTTTGTCATTATAGAGTGTGTCGTCATGTTGTATATTTGTTTTGTATCTCACTGAAGAAAATTCAATAAGCGCTCCCCCCCCCCTAAACTCCAAACATTAAATAAGTGCCTAGGGTATATATTCAAATGAATATGGTATATACAATTTAAATTGAGGCAAGCAGGGTTCATACGTTTTTTTGGACTAAAAATTCAAGGACTTTTCAAGGACTTTCAAGGAAATATTTTCCATTTTTCAAGGTTTTCGTGCACTTCAAAATCAAAGGATTAATCGCTTTTATTTGTTCTTTTACTATTACGTATTGCTACGTTTCTGCCAGTAGCATTTATTTTCATATAAGGCACTCTAGAATTGGATGAAATTAGCTACAAATTTGAAGGACTTTCCAGTGCTACTGCAATTTTTAAGGACTTTCAAGACCTTGAATTTTTATTTCGAGGTTCAAGGACTTTCAAGGCACGTGCAAACCCCGCAAGGTAAGGTTAGGTGATGCTGCATGAGGTAAAAGGTAAGTTAAATTAAGATACGGTCAGTCATTGAAAATACTATTTGAATCTGCAAGCAAACTGTTTTTTCTTCAGATTGAAAAGGGCTTTTCAACTATTAAGGCCGTGTTACACGAGTCAACTTGCAACGACGATTTTTTGCGCAACACCGTATCGTGGAAAATCGATCCTCGTGTAACATGTCACTGCGGACAATTTTCTGCGCAACGCTAGCCTCGCGCAATATGTTGCGAGTTTTTGAACTGGATTCAAAAACTCACAACACAACACGCAACCTTGTTGCGCGGAAAATCGTCGTTGCAAGTTGACTCGTGTAACACGGCCTTAACGCATTTTTGCAATTTTCGAAAAATTTTGGAAAATTTTCAGAAGGGTTCGGAAGTGTTACCGTGTCCTTGGGCACTGATCGGAAAATATGTAGCGACCTAAGAACGAATCAGGTTGCAGGGTTCGTTACCGTGCCCTTTCAGAAATACAGAAATGGATGATAAGATATGACGTTTGTTGTTAGCGGAAATGTTTTTGGAGGCGTAAGATCCCTACAATGTCAGTAGCTGTAGATTTACAGAATGGCTACCCACCGTGCTCGCTTCGGCTCCACAGTACGGAACACCCTGGCATAAAGATCCATTGCACGGACCCACATAACCATGGAACGACAGGCCTATATTGGAGAGTGAGACAAAAGTTATAAGACTTAATGGTTACCTAGGGGATTGGCTCCCTACTTCTATAAAATTATGGGCCCTTCGAATTGATTAAACAAATAAACTTTTTTTCTCATTCCGAAAATGGGCAATTCAAGAAAATTCTAATTTAGTTACATATTTGTTTGTGTCAATATATCAAAACTACAACAAGTATAAACTGTTCGAATGCCTTCTCTTTGATATAGATATGAATACGGACAATCTCATACAAGATGTAGAAGATTTAATGCATGACAAAACCTCTTCATTCCAAAATTTTACAAGAACAACGGAAACCAAGAATTGCAGAAGCTAACTTAGAATTGTAAAATAATTCAGATAGCACAAAAGTTTTGATTGGTCGACATATGTGCTTTCATAGCGCGATTAGTAACGACAACCGATCCCTCTCCCAAGGACTTAACATTGATAGTTTCATAATAAACACACATTATAGCGATACATAATAAGTAGTCGTATAAATCTTAAGCTTGGAAAAATATGTAAATATGTATAAATCTTCAGCTTGGGAACAACATAATAACTATCGTTAAACTAAAACATTAAGATGTTCCTAAAAGCCGTGATTGAACAGTTTTAAAAACATCACAGCTAGACTACACTGCATGTAGTTATTAGGACAATTTGGTAAAAGTTTTAACAGTGTTTTATACAAAGAGTATAAGAACGAACAAACCATAATATATAACAATGGCAACCAGTGCAAATAAAATATTAGTTAATATCATTTAAATATTAATTAACTAAACAGTTCGACCAATACGGTTTTAGGATTTCAATTTGGCTTTGATGTAAAGATTATAAAATTTTGATAAACCAGCTTCATGCACTTCTTTAAGAACCAACTGTAAAAATTGACCAACACCGGACTTTTGGTTATCGTCAAACGATACGGTTCCAGTCTTAAACCAGAAATACATGTAACAAATTGTAAAGAAGCTATAGAGAAAAAAGCGTCTTAAAGGAGAAATTGAAACGCAAATGTTTTACGTCCGAATGCCATAACCTGATTTCAAATCACAAAGCTTCCTTTAACCCTTTAAGCCCCAAGCACGACAAATGACGTATTGGTAAATTCTCCCAACCCAGCTCTATACATTTTATATAAGCAGTTTGGGAGAATTTCGCATTTCAACTTCCACAGTTTATTCACTTTGATCAATTTCTTATTTCTCATTACCAGTTATATTATTTGGTTTGAGTTATGTAAGGAGAAGTTAGATGTTGATAAATTGCCTGGGGCTGAAAGGTTTAAACGTACGTCAGTACGAGGAACAAGATCCTCCGACTTGTCTTGTAAGATTGCTGTGAAACAGGTTGAAAAGCGATGCTGGGCGGTTTTTTTCGGTATTTTTTATAAACTTGTCTCGCAGCAAAATTAAGAAACGATCCGAGTAAGAACTAGGCAGGTCAACGGCAATGGAATGCAGAAAGGTGCTAATTGAGACATTGTTAAACCGTTAATCTCATTGGCTAAAATCGACCATATCTTCATAAGTAAGCTAATTAATTTCTTTCCATTTCAATCATCCATTCCCTTCTGGTTGAAAAATTGTTGTTTTTAAATTTTAGAAAAATTCCATGTGGGGAACATCGAAAATCAAACGGTTTTCTTGGCTTTTGTTTTCGAGTCTTATGATTGGACAAATTATTATGGCACAAAAGAAGCATTGCTTTAAAATATAGTTTCATTGCATTTTACTTTAAAATTATGCTGTTCACAGATTAATGTATTCTCAGTATGAAAATCTAAACATTCTGGGGTGGGAAAAGCGAAATGGCGCGCAGAACAATGGAAGGTACTCTACTTCTTACTCGGACCATTACTTAAGCTGTTGCACTTGAGTAAATCCTGACTTCTGATTGGTTGATATGGCCAGGTGAGATGTGGCTTAAGCGTTCTGACGTCATCTTGCTGCGAGACAAGTTGTTCTTTGGCAGTAATATGTGCAGTGTCTATACGTTTTGTTACAAAAAGTAGAACGACCTTCTACTTTCTGCAACAAACTTTTTAGCTTCTTTTGCAGCGAGAAAAGTTTGTACGCAGGTGGAAAAATGTGCACCATCGCTTTTCAAACCTGTTTTGCAGCAATGTTGCGAGAAAAGTTGGAGGATTTTCTTGCTCAAATAACAGTACCTTGATTTAAATACAGCAAGTACGCAACAGCTAGCTCTGTTACAGGAGTTATAATTAGGGCATATACTTCAACCAGTTATTTATTTTAATTTATAATGACAACATTAGCGTCTCAACGCGCGAGTTTTTCCCACCAATTTGTTAAACAACGAAACGTGGGTTCAAAATGACGGTTTGTTTAATTTTCGTAAGACAATTAATCGTTGTTGCGTCTATAGATATAGAAAATTCGTTTGTTTGTCATGTGCTACAAAGAATCTCGTTTGATATTAAGCTACTAACAAATCTTTTCTATTTGTGCCTTTCTGATTTCATGTTAACTTTATTGTAAATCTCAGTCAAGGTTAAAGATTTTTAACAGGTTTCGCGAGTAACAATGCAAACTATTTTAAACAATTGTGCATATATATGAATATATAATGGTTGCTTAGCTAATTAAGTAGCTACTATTAAACCAACCTCTCGCTAATTATTTCGGAAAAATTGAAAGAACTTGAAAAAGCTATCAATGGTTCTGTTTTTGTTCTTCAGGTTTTCCCAGTAGAAAACCTCTGTATCCTTACGATAAAATCAGGAGACTGAAAATTGAACGAGAAAAAGGTACGTGAAATGCCTCTTTACCACCGTTTTCATTGCTGCGCGAGCTTTTGAATTTCTTTTTGATTTGAGGTTTGGTTTTTTTGCTGCCGTCAATCAAAACTTGTTGTTTATTACAGGGTAGCCACGGTCCTTGAAAACCCTGGAATGTCCTGGAATTGGGGAAAAAATCAGCCCCTGTAAAGTCCTTGAATTTGGGTCGTGGTCCTTGAAAATCCTGGAATGGGCCAAAACTTTCTTTCTAACTTCCAAAATTAATAAAAATAAGCTGTTTGTTTAAATTATTTTTAAGTGGCAACGTTGTAAAATAGAAACCGCGTCTCCGGAAGGCTTGATTTTTGTCCAGAAACAAATCTTCTAAAGCTTGTTGATACAGAATGTGTATTATTGAACTGATTTTTTAAGAAAATGTTTAACATATTCAAGTTTTATTTGATCGATAAGGTAATAGCTTTACTTGAAAATATCCTAGAAAGTCCTGGAAAGGTCCCTGAATTTCACATCCACTAAATAATGGCAACCCGATTATTATTTATCGTGCCCCTGGTAATCAAAATCCATGAACTACAGAAATCTCATCAGTGTCCGAATTTGAAATATGACTTGATTGACGGCAGTCTTCAGCCAACTCTAGACGAAGTAAAAGCCTCCAGCGTCGCATAGCAGTGGTGTATTTCAAATTCATTTCCCATTGCACGAATAATGCTCAAAAACATAGACTTGAAGCCAAAGACACCAAACTTGGACTCTTCTGTCCGCTGTACATCAGTAATTATGCCTGTGTAAAAAGCCAAGTTTGAGTTGCCTTCCATTCTGTTTTGAAGATTTTCAATAAAAGAAAAAAAACATTTGCATCTATTTTCAAAATTTTGACCTTTTTTGTCTTTTTATTGTATTTTCGGATAAGTTAAAGAATGTACGAGAAATGACACGATGTTTTGATAATTCGTCTCAACAGGTGTATACACAGTATCTTTTACAAACAATACATGGTTGCAGCAAGAATGCATTCGTTCGTCACACTGTTTCTGTTCAGTAATAAGCGTTTATTGAAATGGCGCGCCCTGTGCGTCTCACTGTGTTCTCTTTGTTTTTACTATTTCGACCTTTAAACGAAGTCCACTCAGTTACCCTAATCGCTCTAATTGGCCCCCGGCGGGCTTATTAACTTGGAGGAAGGGGGTGCGGCGTTTATTC
>JAOCPT020191946.1:0-22003 GCA_026546935.2 Palythoa grandiflora | reverse complement strand
ACAATAACAATGATAATAATAATGATGATGATAATAGTAATAATAATAATAATGATAGTAATGATAATGATGATGATGATGATGATAATAATGATAATGATAATGATAATAACAATAATAATAATAATGATAGTAATGATAATAACAATAATAATAGTAATAGCAATGATAACAATGATGATGATGATGACTTTAGTAAACAAAGAATCCAAAATTTGACATTTCTTTACATTTCAGTAGAGCTAAGCAGAAAATCAAATGGGACTCCGTTCAAAACCAAAATTCGGGTTACGACAGCTGAACAAAAGTTTACAGAGTTCAATATACCTGTGAAATTCGTTTTATATACAGAAATATCATAAATCTACCATTTTTTGTTATCTTTTTAAATTGCGTTCAAGTAATGTAAACTAATTTTTCAGTTTCTTTACAGCTTAAAGATGTAAGATACTTTTATTGCAACCATTTGTTGTGCTAACAAATGTTACTTTGCTGGCACCTTATAATTACATAAATACTTGACCAGAATCTTTTAACTTTTCTACGAAGCAAATATTTTTAAATCGCACGCTTTATATGCGATTTACTTAACTTCCTGCTTGTGCTCCACAAAAATGATACAATCTACAATGTTTTCCTTGTCTGCTTTCTTGCTCAATTCTTTAAGAGTCAAAACCGTTAAATAGTTGAAAATATACTGATTTTTCTGTGGTTTAGTTTTGTCTACGTTTTGGACTGCACGTACGAAAACAGGACCTGTGTACCCACAGGGTGTAACCATTGTCCAGTCACCATAATTCAAAAATTACTCCACTGTCAAGACGAGCCGGGAAATCCGGCAAGGCAATAAATACCTTGTGATCCTAACCACAAACAAAACAATAAAGCACTTTCCCTGTCTGTGTGTGTCAAAGAGATTTTTCATTACATTTCATTAGTTTTCCGTCTTTTTGTGTCAGTCATCCGGCATGTATTAAATCTTAGTCGTGTATAACGCTGTTGCTACATTTAATTGACTAAAGTTAAATAACCTCTCATGGCTTTAAATGAGAAGGTTCAACTAGTTCAACTGTAATTCTTATTTCTATTAACTAGCTTTTTAAAGGAGTAAATTAAAGTTGTTTCGCTGTTTTAGTATTGAGTAATAAAGAAATTTCACAGAAAATTTTACAGAGACAATTTTTTTGCGCCAAACTGTCGTGAACACCAGCTCCTGAGAATCTTGAATTGTAACAGAAATACCAACACAAATTTTGATCGTTCATGGTTGATTTTACTGCAATAAAATGGCTCGCAAAGTAAGTAAAAACAAACACTTCAGGGTCAAGGAACTCATTTCTATTCTAACCCCATCCAGTTTTTGAGGATTAAAACAGCTTTTTGGCTATTTGGCACTATTTGGCTATTTGTACTTGACATACTGCGTTTGTAATCGAAAATACAGGCGAAACCACATTTACATAGCGGAAAAGTCTCGTTAAGTCTTATCATACTGGTACGAAAAAGCATTCTTCGTTCATGATGCAATGACTTCAAAACAGAACGCAAAACAGTGTAAACAATCTATTCTAAAACCCTGCCTTTTGTTATACGAGAAAAGTCACAAAAAATTAAGTCTCACATTTTGGTTAACTTTTAAAGTGCAGTCGGCCATTAACCAAGACTAGTTTCATGATATATCTTGTTACTGGAATTAGCTGAATCCAGAGTCAGTCTCTTCAGTGATTCTACTGCGATTTCACCTTGACCGAAATCCGGAAGAAAATAATTTCAAGGTGCGTGACACGACCTCAACTAATTTATATTTTAACCCCTACTAGTATAACAGTTTGGTTCAAATAGGATGCCACATACAAATAGCTCAGCAAGCATTTCGCCCTACAGCAATTTTTCGTTTTCCTGTTTGTCACTCACAACAAAACCTGTGTCCATCTTATCTATGTGGGTGATTGGCTTGGAACCAATTAGGGAACATTTCATTTGTCTCTCAAATATTTAAACGTTTCCTTCCATTAATGTAGGAAAAAGCAAATCTAGTTTGTTTTCTTGTTCGCTCCTTGAGTTATTTTTTGTTTGGTTAAAAATAACAACCCCCTGCCGCTCTTTCTAAGTGCAGATTGTTTATCAGAAAGCGAATCTTCTTTTGTCCTATTCAAAAATTTTAGAGCTACGTGGAATAATTCAAACTTTCCGGCCGACAAACTAAAAACCATGGGAAATTAGTTTGAAGGCCTGTGGCTAGTGCACGGGACCTGCGCATAAGCAAACACAAAGACAATTCTACATTTTAAGGCAGATGTCAATGATAGTATGAATATACAAAGAATATATGATTAGTTTACTGAATCTGTAAATACATCAGTTTCACTTTTTCAGCAGAAGATTTTTTTGTACATGATTCATGAAATAGGAACGAAGGTGTACAACATTAAAAGCATCTGAAAAGGAAACCTTTAAGTGACGAGACAATGAAGAGAATTTACCTTAAAACACCGGGTATATTACAGCCGAAAGGATTTAAAAAATAAAGTGTGTGTCCAAAAGACATTATGTGCTTTTTTATTTTTTGATGAAAAGTTGTATGCATCTGTTACTGTATTGGTTAACTAAAATTTCTAAAATGTTCTAAATTCTCTAATTCTTTAGTCCGGAGCTCTAAAAAAATGGCACGATAGGTTCTACTAAACCGTTTTTGACACACGGAAGACGTTTGATTGTTAAAAATCAGTCAATAAAACAGTTGCCATTCCTGCTAGTACATTTATCTGATGCAGGTTTTTTTAAAAAAAAAAAAACATTTAAAGACAATTATAACAACCATAAGCAATTTCTTCAGTATAGACTAAGCATTTCGCAGCCACTATAATTTTCATTGTCTATCTAACGTCATGTAACGAAACCCGGCTGAAGAAAACAAGGTAATCTATCTAAACTATAAGAAGTTTTTGCACAGAAGCAGTCATCTTTTATTTCGGAATATCTCTTATAATTGGAAGAAATAGATCAAATGTTTTTTCCAACTTAGGAACTTATATGATGATAATTGGGAAAAACCATTGTTAGCACATCTGGACGAGATGAATTAAAGGGTAGAATTTTTCTCAACAGGAAAACTTATGAGTTATGCAAACAATTTAAGGGCTTTAAGACTTATAGTTGTTTATAAAACATGATAAAATAGCTCCATTTATATCTTGAAAACACTAAATCTTATATAAAAACAGGAAGGTTTGGTTCGCAGGCCTTTTAATTTTAACTTTAAATTGGCAAACGACTTGTAATTGTAAATCGTTGTTTTTGTGATAGCACCCCTATGTTCAAAATTCTATACGTACTGGAGAGAAATAACGTTTGACAAATGTATACAATTTCTTAAATTGAGATGGAAAAAGAGAAATAAAACGGATGAATTAAATTATTTAGACATACGATAACAGAAAATGGTTCAGTGGCGTACAAATTATATATTATGATATCATGAGACAGTATATTTTATCCTTTGAGCAAGGACTTGTCAGTGCGCAGCTGTTTGCAAAAGAGGTAACTCACACAATTACAATGGAGCAGAACTAATATTATACGAAACAAATTACGCAAATCCGCGTCTTATAAACTTACAGTCATATTCATATATACGGCCTGGACTATTTCTACTAAATACGTGTTGGCACGCAATCCACCAAATCATAGAACGTTGAATGATGTCCGAATAAGGCAGCATGTCTCTGGTCTGCAAATGTCCTGCAGATTTTGGCGGAGTTCAGTAGTTTTACGCTGCAAATTGCGTAGCTATTGAAAATTGCTCGCAATTATAGACTTTTAATTATTTTTGTGCGGGGAAAAGAAAAAAGATTCTTGTAATCAATTGATTTTTCATTTAGCAGAAGAAAACCTATATAAAAGTGAATATAAGTCAAGCAAAAACAGACAAAATCCTGTAATGGCTTGATCGTTTTTGTAATGAAGAATTTAAAGTTTGGAAAATTCTAGCGTTTACTATAATTATCAGTAACATCGTTAACATTACTTCTCAGTTTATATTGGTGATGTTGACAACGATAAAAAAACAATAGTTCTTTGATTTATATTTCTGATCCCAATAGACACAATGTTTCCGCATTTTATAATTCAGAACTTAGTTTAGAAAAGGCAAGGGTAGTCTTATGATCAATTTTAAAAAATGATAATAATATATATGTTTAAAATTAATCATTCTGAAAACGCAAGCACTATGATGCCGTGATTTGCAGATTGGTTGTAAATGTAGTCGCTTTGTTACACCAAATATCATTGTCTTCATTCGACTTGTTTTGTGATATAAAACATGCTTTGTCAGTTTAGATTGAAAGACGCTTGCTAACTGAAGGGTCTTCTTATAGTTGTATCGTAATAATATGATAGCCATATGGCATCCTTTTTTTTCCCTTCAGAGGAAAATCAAGAATATCTTCATAAGATGAGCCAAAGATCAATGCTAATTTTCCTGGTCTGGATTAGACAGAAATTTGTAAATTGTTTTAAGAATTCCTTTAAATTATATAATATATTAATTGATTGAAAATACACTGGAAGTTGTGGTCAAAGCTTGTGAAGTTAACATACTTTTTGCTTGACGTAAGCGGTTGCCTGAGTTTGGAAGGAATTTTAATCATTTATATTAAAAGGTTGCAGTTGTGATAATTTCCCATCCTTTAGACTTAGTCTTGGCATTTCTCAAAAACCGCACAGTTATTTTTCTAACTGTTTTAAAAAGATTTCATAAATAAATGATAAAAATATTGACGTGAACAACGAATAAAGTAAAGTCTTGTTACCTGAATTTTCTAGACAACCATTTCCTTCGAGAACGTTAGGAAAATAATATTTGTCTTTGGGTAACTGTTTGCAGCCATCTTATTGAAAATTAATTAGTGACACAAAATTATTTAGAACACTTGTACTAAAATATAAAGTGTCTTCAGAAAATTACCAGTTATAACCAAACCTTACACTTTCATCTCACAGCGATGTGATCACGTTAATAAAGAAGGTGCAAGGCTGTTTCTATATCTACACCAAAACGCCACATAAACTACAGGTTTATTTACAGTTCCTGCTTAAAATATGTGTTCTACCTGTCCATGGATTTTCATGACGTTCGTCTGCCTCACTACCTGTTCTGTCTGCCTAATAGACCGGGCGCAGTTTCAACACCCGTCCTAACAGGGCATTCCTCGATCTTGAACCGTCTGCGTCAGCAAAAAAAGTTCTGTTGCCAGAAATTGTGCAGTTAACACCCCACATCTCTTCACTTACCTCTTGCACGTCAGTATTATTTGGGGAATTTCTTTTTTCCCTATCGCGAATGTATTACTTACAGCTAATAGGATCGTGATCGTAAGCCCATTTTCAAAGGAGACTTATCGCCTTCAGTGCGAATAACCTGATATCATCAAATGCACAGGTTGTTAAATCTCCTTCATCGCTTTTTCCGGAACTTCGGACTATGAATGTCAGACATATATCATATAATCCGTGTTCTCTACATCTCATTCTTTGCCAATACACGTTTCTTGTTTTATTTTGGTTCTATGCATTACACAAGAAAAGAGCTTTGACTAAGGGTGCTTCTGAATACAAATTGGATGAAGGATAAATCTGTAATTTGTGCTTTCGAGTTTTGTCTATACCACGAAATCACAACTGACTCACTTAGACCAGTTTGTGTCATGATAAATGTCAAACACATAATACAAGAGTTTTGGCGCTTTTTAGGAATCCTTCTTTGACCTTTGGGTGGATATTTGAGTAAGCTTAGAATCACGTACAAAGCGGTTTCAGCGCATTCCTTTAGCAGCCCTCGCCATTGTCCAGCCTATCGGGACATAAACTATGTTAGATATCCCTACTTTATAACCTATTAGAGTATGAAAATTATGCGTTGGCAAAAAATGTGGGAATTTTTGTGCTCGTGTCATCACTCCTTTAGCGATTATTGGGATAGTTTTCAGTGCGAAAAATAGCACCTGACTTGACATGTTCAAGTGTATCTCACCACGACTTTCTCATGAGAAAACGCAGAAAGGAGTGTAAAGTGACACGCCATCACCATAGATAGCTGCACGTACGCTACCATGTTAAGAATATTTTGATCATTTATTTTAAAGAAAATGCAAAAGTTCTCAAAGTAAATGTGAATTCTGGACGTGAAATAGTTTTGTGATGGTCTAAATGCGAGAGTAATTATTACAAACACGGATTAAAAATGTTGATCCGTTTATCAAAATTTATCTTGATGACAGAGCATCGCTAAAATTAGCTCGGGCAATAATTGATAGGCAAGATTTTCATTCTTATTAATTGCTGATTATTGTCTGATCTTGTGATTGCGGTTTTGCAGTCATTTCATTTCTGTCTTTCAACTCGTTTTTAGCTATTTTCAAAAAGTGATAGTAGAAAGTATTTTGTGACTGACAGTGTTACAGTTAAGCCGGTAAACCAATAAAATTACTCCATCCGTCAAAGGACAGCAAATAAAAATAAATATCGATTTAAATCTAATCGTGACCACAATTTTGTGGTAGCGTGATTTCTGACAAAGGATCAAAAAGGCTATTGTTTTGGAGAATCATTATTACACACGGCGGTATACAGAGGCCGCGATTTATAATAAAAGCGTAAAAAAATATCGCATCTTAGAGTGATTTGAGATTGTCTTATAGGTAAAGTAATTTGAAGTGCTAAAACTAACTAATTTTCGGAATTTTGTGTCCATTTGTTTATTGTGGTGCAGCTCTGAAGAGCGGGTGCAATGAACGTACTTTTGAAAAACGGATCTACAGAGAGATAAGAATATGTTTATTTTACAGAATTCGCTTTTTTCAAAACGGCGGTAAAGCAGAAGCCAAGCAACTATTAATGGTTTAAACTATAATTTATTCCACCTCTTTAAATTATTTAACTTTACAAGCCAATTAATTTCCCAACTACTTAATAGCAAAAAATTAGAATGAACATTCCGCTTTGAAGAGTCAAAAATTATTATTTCATGACGAAAATTCTTGGGATTTTAAGATCCTTAGAGACTACATGCGACAAAGTAAATTTGCAAATAATCTTGAATGTTGATTAAACTGTTGATTAAGAACGAAATCTGATAACTATTTACAAACTTCAAGATGTATGCGTTGGTGATATTGAAGACTTAAACCACGAAACAAAGATCGTTTTCGATTCAATTAATTACTTTATTTAGTCGAATGTCGGAATCCTTTGGCCTTGGTACAGAGTTGGTGAAAAATTAATTACTGTTATTGTGTTACCCACGAGGCCTCTAGAGAACTTCACAAAAGCTGAACTAAATACTTCCTTTAAAATAAAACATTATGTTTGGGATAAAGAGAGTAAACCCAAAGATTAAAAGCTTACGAAACGAAATCTTGCGAGTTTCCTAACTCCAGTTATCAGGTTGAATATGACGGTAAATGATTTTTGTTTTTAAAAATTGTTAAAGTCGTTATGGAACGATAGTTGCTAAACAAAGGAGTTTTATAGCGTAATGTTAATGTTATGTGTGAGGTTTTCTAAAGAGTTATTTGGGCAATTAAAGACGGCAAGTTTCACTGGTATTGTGAAAATATTCACAATTACTTTTATGCTTTGAACCGTTTAAAGCAGTACCGCCTCTAAGATAGAGCCGGCTTCTTTTCGGCTTGTTGTCACCGCTTTATGATTAAAATAACAAATAAAAAAAATGCTTCAAACGTTTTCACAAAGTTACTCCACCTAATAAAACTTGTTATGGGCTTTTATTTAGTCAAGCTTCATGTGCAGTTACAAGCCAAAGGAAATGAAAACCTGCTTAGTATCAATGTCTTTAAGAAACATGAAATGGCCTAAGCTTATCCGGCCAGCGACCTAAGCATGCTCAATGCCTCTAAGTTGACCACCCGTTGGTAGTTGTCACTCCGTGCATACGGGAAGCACGCAATATACCCTTCTTCCGTTGATATACTATTATTGATACCGAGTTCCTCAGTTTCACTTGCCTCAGTCTAGAGAACCTACAGACAATCACCAGACCAGAGATCAAGTTCTGCCCCAATTTGCTACACTCAAGTAAGTTGTTTTTAGTGACCCCGTGCGCAAGGCTTAATTGAGCCGATGTAAGTTCATATATTACAGTCATAGTTTTGGACGCCATAAACGGCCAAATTGTTAACATTGTCTTACTATACATTCTCTCCCCTAAAGAGCAGTATTTAGTTCCAAATACAAGTATGAAGTGAAGATGCAGTCAATATCACCATATTGCTATGAAGCACAGCTCTTACGAGACCAACTTTGAACACTGAATATAATCATAAATTTATTTTATAGACTTTATACACCAGTTATAGCAATAGGGAACCAATTAATAACCATAAACAACCAAAAACGTAAAGCAACAAATTGACAAGCTTGTAAAATCTCTTCATCGGTTTTATTAGTCCTTCCATGAAATCATTGAAAGAAGTTATTGCGGTTAAAGCTAAGCAAAGCAAAGACACGTAAACATATTGATATAGGATGGGACTAAATTTATACAAGGGACGCGATAAATGTACACTATCATACAGTGAGCATGTCACTCCAATACACACAGTTTCGAGTTCCTAAAATAGATTTTCTATTACATTTCCAAGCAAAAATAACTTTAAGAATCTGTTTTGTACTCAGTTGTCTTCCAACTATTTTTTTATTGTTATACATATTAATGAATAACATTTATTCAACGTAGCTTGAGCCGAAAGTCATAATTTAGTTTCATATATTGTGCCTGTGGTGTAATATAACTGGGCCATCATTTCTGTTGTATGTTTCCATCTAAATCACTTCTCACAAAGAGAGTCTTCAATGACCAGAAAAGTCATGAACGTGATCTTTAGAATTCTAACCGCAAAAGCTATGAGGAAATGGGCGCCCGCAAAACATTTAACAAGAAGTTGAAGGTCACGTTCACAAATAATTGATTCCCGTACCATCACTTTTACCAGCTAGATTCTTTGCAATTCAATGTGTTACTTCACATATATGAAGGAATCACTTCAAGTTACCTAAATAATCAATAATCAAGTGATAACGACCCAGTTGCAAGCCAACGGAACTAAAGTAAGGAGTTGCAGTGATTGAATCTAGGACAATCAAATTCGATCAAAACTGACTGAATCAGACTGAATGAGAGTCAAAAAGCTATCTATTTTAGCGAACATTTCCTCAATAATATTGTACCATATCTAATTTTTTCTAGTTTCTAGTTGAGACAGTATGGGAGAAAGGTAGTTGTAAAAGATTTCAAGCATTCAATCTGCGTCCAAAACGGAATTGAATTAAGTTTAAGATTGAAATTTACGAAAGCTCTCAGCTAAAATGTACTAAGATCGAACAGCTTTTATTAAAATGCTTTTTCGTGTAACGACGTTTGATGATATTAGTGATGGCCAAGTAATGTTCTTGAGGTTTGATTGCCCAGTATAGTAAACCGGAAATTAACGTTACACCCACCTCTTATTAAAAAACCCACACACGAGAACATTTAGCTCTCTCCCCAGTAGTGTTTGTGCATAAACACAAACTAAATAAAGAAGTTAACAATATTTATCTTTTTCACTTTTCACGCCTTTTGCTCTCAAGCAGAGTTAGTTTAGCGAACAAAATGGCATTTCTTGTTTACGCAGATCTTGTAGTGTTTATACAGGTTTGTTCTTCGATTACATTGCAGGAATCTCTTGTATAAACAAACGCTTTAATAAACTAATAAAGGAAAATTTCCTCTTTGAAATAATTCGTCTTTACGAATTTGCACGCATGCAGCTACTGACAGAATTTGCTCAGAACTCCTTAAGAGAGCAATGTTCTTTCCTTGGGAGTTAACCCGATTTGGTTTTGAAACTCTATTTGATCGAGGTCCATTCCATTCATTTGAGCATCTAAGACAACTTGCCTCGCCTAATGTTTACACAAATACTTTTACACGAAAAAGTAATCTAGCTAATCGCAAACGTTAACTGCTAGGATATTCCAAAAAAGGGAAGAATTCGGCTCGTTCCATTTTGTAATGAAGAAAACGATAGATCCGATTGCAAGTGTCGAAATGATTCTTTAATTACAAGCTTCTGCAGAAAACCATCTGCAAAACACTTGCACTGACAACTAACCGAAACAATTTAAATCATGTGCGGCGTGTTAAAACGAACTGAAAATCTGTCGGACAATTGTTTAATAAAACCTTACCAAAAGAATTTCATTTCTTGTATCTAAATAAGAGGATAAAGTGACCATTTAATAAAAACTAACAAAAACTATTTAATCACGACAGCATCAACTGAAGTGCAAAGTTTAATATGGACTCAAAGGATTTTAAAAGACTAAGAAGTTATAACTATGAACAAAAAAAAATTATTTCATAGATTTTCTAGAAAAACTGCACTAGTGAGAAAAATGAAATGTTTACCGAAGGCGCTCAAACTTTGTTCTTCTCTATCTACTACTGTGCTCTGCTCTTACTTTAGTTACATCAGCTTTATGAGCATTTCTTTGCCATAATATGTCCAAATCTTTTTTCTAAAACGTTTTAATTTACTTTAAGTTCTCGTGTATTCAATGATGTCTTATGTGATATATCTCAGTTGTGTTCAAGTAAGTAAGTTGAGTTGGTAGATGAGTAAAATAAGTATAGTACATTCTGCGAATCCAGATAAACCAAGCTTAGAATTAAAGTCGCTCTTTAGTATACAACAGTCAAGCCTTTATTATTTGGTCCTAGAATTTTAAAGAAAAGATATTGCTTCATTGTAAACTGCAGTGGTTTGTCATGTAATGACTAATGGTAATGTCTAAATTTCCTTTTCAAGAATCTCAGCAAACTATTGAGTTTAGAAGGACACACCTGGAAGAGATTCCAAACAAGAATTCATGTATTGTGTTTCTTTTCATCATTTTCTACAAAAGCTAGAAAATAACGTTAACGCGTCCTCGTTATTATGAAGGAATAAATTTCTAAGGATGTAAACTATTTTTGCTGTTGTGGATGGAATTTCCAGTTCAAAGATGGGAGGTTTTACAACATAACAACCTCAAACAATTTGGATTCATTGTCAGCACCCTTAATTATCATTTCGAGAGGATCAACAAATTGATCTTTTCAGCAGGCTGAATCTGGTTCTTTTTTCATAAATAGAGATTAAGAAAAAGTAGAGTTTAACAATAGCGCCGGCGATTTTGCCTTAATTTTGAGTTGTACCGTTCACAAATTAAAGGCCTGCTCTTAATACAAAAATAAAATGGAAGTTTATTTAACTGTCTTAAATATAGACTTCTTTCAACACCGCAGAACATAAATTTGCTGATTTTTAGATAGAAAGGATTATAGAACAAGAAGCTAACGAAAGGTAAATCAACGCAAATTGACGCGAAAACAGCTACAATTATTAAGGTATGGCATAGTAAGTGTTTTATGTCCAAAGCGTACAATCTTTTATCTCATCTAAATTTTCAAATTTTTCGATTAATAAAAAAATTTAAACCAAAATGAAGTTAAGACATTTTGGAACCAAATAACTCGAAGAAGCGAGAAAGAAATGTTGCTGAATGAATTATAAGAGTTTCCTACTTCTTTTTGGAAAACATTGGTATCAGTTTCTTCATGGCAGAGAAAGTCAACCTAAATAATACTAAAATTTGTTTTTAGGATCAGTATTTAGAAAAATGACATAGTTGACAAAAAAACAAAAAAATGTTTCTTTACGTTTTTGTGTGGTAAAGTTAAATCACAAATAAATGACTATAGAAACTGCATATATACCTTGATATTTATGCTTGAAAATGTTTGATATTTACTTCTCAACTGCAGGAAGTGTTACCATATAATATCTCTGTATAAATAGAGAATGTAAAATTAAGTACAAAACAAAGCCAAACGAAAAAACAAAAAAAAAAGTTTTTGATATATAACAGACTCCGCGGTACATTTAGGGCGAGGGAGCTTAATCTAAACTTTTTCTCAAAAGATACCTTTGTGGACAGAAAAAATGCTCTGGACGGTTTTGATAAGTCCATGAGTGTGTGTTTGTGAATGTCGGTTTACTGAAAATCCTTTTAACAGACCGAGACACACAGCCTCTTTTGGACAATTTCAAGCCAAGATCTCGTGAAAGCACGTTTTATCCAGATACTGCTACTCTCGGGGTATTATCTGCCTAGATGAGTGGTATCAAGCCCAAACTATTTCCTGGAAGCTGTGTGCCCCGTTGTGAGAGAAAACATTCAGATACACGAAATATTTTTTTAACTAAGGCAAGGTTTTCCCTAAGTCAACTATAAATAAAAGTAAGACAATCTCTTAGCACCAGTCCTATGTCCTTCTGAACTTTTATTTTGTAGTTTAAAAGTTGAACCTTTGGTCACAAGCTTCAAACTATGTATGTTTAAGAAATATCCTGTTGTAAGAACATGTATAATCTAAGTACAGAAATAAAGGAGTGAAAAGCCGATCTTTCTAGTGCTTATGCAACACTTACTGTTAGTTTAATATTTCTGTTTGATACAGTTTGATCTCTCTGTCTTGCAAATGAACACTCCTTTATAAGAGATATTAAGTCTTTGAGTTAAAACTGGAAAGCCATTTTCATCACAGAACGTAAATATTTGGTATGATTGATGCATTCTGTGTTTTTAAAACTACACTTTCTAAAGAGTATTGTTCAATCATTAGACGCCCTAGTTGGCTATTTCTGTTTTTCCCCTTTTTTATCGTTTTCATGAAAAATCTTAGACCGCAGATTCATATAATATTTAGTAAAATCAAACAGATTATCCAGGAGATAAAGCGGTATAATTCAAATGAAACTGTATGTGCATTTCATTCGAAATTTTGATATTCCTTCCAAATAGTTTTGTTAAGACTGAGAGGAAAACATTAAACACGCTTTCCGAAAGTGAGATAATGGCCAGTTAAAAGTAGTTTTGTTTTGTTTTATTTTATTTTATTTCATTGCCGTTTGGATTTTATGTTCAACGGTGTGCGCAAAATATTTTCCTAACAAAATGCCAACCTTGTCTGTAAGTTTGTCTATTTCAGCTTCAGTGTCCTATTGAATACATAAAAGAGTTTAAGTATTCTGTATAATAAGACATGGTTCACATATCGCCTATACGTGTGTTTAAGTTCCATTCGGGAAAATTCAATTCTTACGCAGAACTGTTTTTATTAACAATGAAAACATTTAACACCGTCATGCTGACATCAAATTAAGTTTTCTCTTTGCATTATACTGATTTGGTAACTCAAATGATTTTAGAAACAGTTTTTAAATTAAGTAGCTCTAGGTTTAACCGGCTTGAAATTTCCGTTGTTCCTGATATTCCTTTACCAAAACAAACCCAATCACTTTTTTATGTTTTTTATGTTGTCAGTAGTATTCAGATCGACAGCGGTGCATTCAAACAATTTAGTATTAAGAAATAAGCAAGTTTCAAATGCGGTAGTTTTGACGTTGTAACCAACAAAGGTTAGTTTTAAAAACTTAAAAGTTTCAAAATTCTATAAAAGTGACCAACCCAACAAACGAAAAAAAGAAAACGAATATTTAAAAAAGTATACTGTGCTTGAACAAAAATGTACACTGCTTTCCAAACTATTTAAGGTAATTTATTTAAGGTAATTTACCGATAATTTTTTGAATCAGCCGACAATTGCCGTATAAAAGATTGCCTTTGTATCCAGCAAAAATTTGTAAAAACTTGAGTGCACACAAGAACGACATCCAAACTTTTGAATTATAAGCATAGCATGCCAACAATAAAACAAGCTCCAATTTAGTTAGAACCAGCTCATAAAAACTACAACGTCCGTGTTAAGCTTTCAGCCATAATTCGAGTCAGATCAAGTGTAAATTCAAGTAAAACTAAATCAAGTAAAAGAACTATTATCTTCGTCGTGTATAAGTAACGGCTTTGCTTGTTTCTTCATACCTTGAACAGTTAACTGGATGAATTAAAACTCTCTTTAGAATATAACTGAACAATCTAGATCATTTCTCCTTTACGAGATACGTGCATTTTTACACTCAACTAACTGTTTTGCGAAATGCTTGTATGTTTAATAGATGGCCACTCCAGTTATGGGCTGGTAAAACAAGGAAACTCAGAACCGATCAACTAACAGTTTGTTTCAGTAAATTCCAGCAAGCGATGCAGTTAGTAAAAACTTAGTCGCATCATGTTTTTCTTTGTTACTCATGTTTTTTTTTTGTTACAGATATGAAAGATATTTATGTTCTCTCATTTGTTTTTGAAATTGTAGTAATGAACAATTTGTTTCAGTGAACAACTGACTTCTTGGTAGAATCAAAGACTGTGATATATTCTATAAAAAGGAATGTAATATTTTTTCTCTTGGAATATTAGACTCTCCAGCCCTGAACAAACACAAACAAACCAAGTTCGTATTTCTGAAGCAGATTTGTTTACTTCTCGTTCAAACGTATTGATATTTACTTGATTTAGTTTTTAAATTCCCTTTTTATTTTGCAGGCTATAGTTTTAAGAACACTTAAATATAAGGGAGAATAAACTATATTACCATGAAATGGAACTAACTGATTTTTACCTAATACAGGAAAGGATTTCTAAACGTCTTTTACACAAAGCATGAACAAGGCTAATCTTATTATAATTCACGCACGCTAAGAAATACGCTGCATTTGAAAAGTTGTTTTAACTGAAACATTAAAGAACGGCTTTAGTTTTTTAACCGCTTGAAATTATTGAAAAATTACGATAAATTTATGAGACGAACCACAATTTTTTTTTCAAACAAAACTTTCTGAACCTATCGAAGAGTTTGCGATTGTAGGCTTCCGTGAGCAAAACCACAATTACCATCGGTTTAGTAAGCTTAAGCCTTTCAGTTAATTCCTTTGAATGAAAATCTTCATAGCTTTTGTTGCACCTATTCTTAATTAAATGCTTTTTTTCAGCTGATAGCAAGAACAAAAGTCGGGACATGCTTTATAGTAAAACATGTGTATTTGTATCTGTGACAACGAAAATGTGAAAGACGACGTTTTGTTGTTACGAGGTGTTGCCACAAAACATTACAAGTGGTATTTAATGCCTTTCCCTCTTTTCCCTAACTTTATTAAAGTTTTGAAACAGCAAAGAGTTTTACGCTTTATTTTGATAATTGGTCGATTATCATGTTAAAGATATCAAATTAGTAAGTGAATTAAAACCTTCGCCCGTGATAACAGTAAACATGAATGATTGCAAAGATAACAGCCCTACAAGAGTGGAAAAGTGATTAAAACGCAATAGCAATGACAAAACTCACTGCATCAAAACGGTTTAAAATGCATCTCTTCTTTAACCATCTTTCTATTTTAGTTTACTTTAAATTCTCTTATATCAGTCGCTATGGCTTAAGAGCGACAAGCAGGTGAGTTAGTTGTTTCCTCAAAGAAACAAAAACACGAGAACAAAAACTCGAAAGTAAACTTTTATAAATTCAAAATACAACAAAAATCAATCACATCTCCTTCTTAACAACATCAACACAATAAAACTATGTATTTACCTACAAATTTTACAAGTTTTGAAACCTTTTGTTCGTCATATCGATCTACGTTAGCTATAGAACCGCGTTGGTGACTTCTGTCAGCTCTCCATGAAGGCTCGTGAGCTTTTGTTTATACAATTAAAGTTTCGTTATGTTCTCTCAAACCTTCAAATAATTTCTCAATTATAAAAAGAACCAAAACAATCTCCCTAAATTAGCTCTAACAAAACATTAATAGAGATTACTGTTATTTTGCACAGTTTCAATCACTCACGGCAAAACTGTGAAAACTGATCAAAATGCGAAATTGATTAAGTTTAATGGCACTCATAAAAAGCGGCGGTGACTAAAAACCGACCAATTTTTTCTTATTATTGTTAGCCAAACTGCGGAAAATTTTGTCAATTTTATGGAAAACTTTATAATTCGACTAATTTTGATCTTTGTTTTCGTGATAACGTGACGTATTTAATCCACGAAGCGGAACTTCATTCGCTCATTTGCGGCGTTCTTTTTTGTCTGCAGCATTGAGATGATTTACCTCCCACATTGCTTTATGTGAGAAAAAACAGTAATAATTTCATGAACGCGCTGAGTTCATGACAAGTCGAGGTACTTTTATAGTCAGCTAACAACCATACCCAGGTAACCCAACATGACCCCATGATAGATTTTCACAATAAACGGCTTCAAATTTTTGATCAGGTTAAGCACATATAAATCCCTTCACTTATATATCTCTTTCCCCTTGTTCTTCTTATGTTTTATGGTAGCAAAAGTGGCATCTCAAATGGATTTGTATGTATGCTATTGCATACAAAATAAGCTGACGTTTACAGGCCACGGGGGGTAGAAACCAAATAGGTAGGAAATGAAATACAATGCAAAAGACGGTTCATTCAGTTTGTCACCAGTTTTGTTTTGCTTGTATTCAGAAGCACACCACAAGTCAACAACAGAGAGCATTATGGCTGGATTTCTGAACCATTATTCGCCTTATCCAGTGGGAGGTGTTAACTTTGGACCGAGAAACCCTGAGATGTTTGGGCCTATGGTGCCACCATACGGTACGTTGTCACTGTAAAACGGTACAGACGGTCATTTAACTACAACTACAAAGCAGTTTCATGACTATTTGTAGGTCATTCAAAAGTTAAAGGAGGATAGTCAATAAAAACTGATCTACAATTTGTAAGTATGCACTGACTCCCACAAAGAGATCTTTTCGGATTTTAAAATTTGAAGAAGTGTTTTTCTCAAAAATGATGAAAGAAGAATTGGATCGCGCGATCCTTCTAGTTAATACAATCCTTTCACACATTCATTTAAAGTTTCCTACAATAAATCAATTACTAAACTACGAGAGTCACTTGAATATTTCAGCAAGCAGTAGTAGTCATATTAACAGTATTTAAGTATGAGTAATTTTTCGATTGATCAAGTGTTCCGTTGGGGATATCTATAAAGCGAACTTTCTTCAGTCTCATCAATCGTAATTGTTTAACGTGTACCTCTAACGAAACGAGTTTGGTTATCAGTGTAGCGGCACTAAAAACACAAGTAAACAAAAAGCAGCAGGAGCTTTTTGCCGGCCTTAATAACCGACATAATACTTTCGAATCAAAACATTTATAGGAGAACAGGAAGTTCAGTTTAAAGGTACAACAATTATTTTCCAATGCTATACATCCTCCCTTCTTTTATATCAGAGAGACTACAATTCCCTGAATGTCTTCCATGCCATATATCCTTCTTTGTCAATTTTCCCTCTTTTATATCAGAAAAACTACAAATTTGCTGAAAGTCGGATAAACTGTAAACTTGGTGAATGTCTTTTAGAAGAAGAAGAAAGAAGAAGCTTTATTTAACGAGGGTGAAGTACATTATTACTGGTCACCCAGTAGTTTTATGCCACTGCAAGATCCTTCTTTCTCAATTTTGTGTCTTCTAAGTCGAAGAAACTGCAAATTCACCGAGAGAATCTTTCTTGTTTTTACAAAAACAAAGATTTTGAAAAGGGAAATTTACAGTTTTGTGTCCCTGCTAATTTATCGAGAAAGCTTATCACTTGCTTAAACTAAAAACGCAGAAAATGTTAACCCAAAAAAATATATAACAATTTATAATGTACATGCAGAAATGAACTTCTAACGAGTATTTGAAAATGATGTTTTTGGAATAAGCCACTACCTAAAAACAGATTATTCTAAAAACATTTTAAAACTTGACGTTTGTATTGCTAATGAAATGGCCGCACGATACACAAAGAAAGCAATTAAACAAGGAAATAAAAGAAAAGAACAAAATGTGTGTTCAGGATGAAAACAGATAAAAGTAACAATGTTCGTTTTATTGTCTTCTTTCTTCTTCTCCGTCGTGTTATGTTATCTGTCCTTGTGCTTTCTTCTTCTCCGTCGTGTTATGTTATCTGTCCCTGTGTTGCCCAACGTTCACAGTCATCCGAAGAGAGAAGGAGTGCCGAAACGTTGAACAATACAAGCAAAGATAACATGACATGGTGGAGAAGAAGAAAGACGACCAAAATGCCTCTGCATCCCATGAGTGCCCACTTAAGAAGACTACCAAGTTAACTATGTTCCTAATTCCGTAAAAAACACAGTTTTGGCTCTGAAAACTGTAAGGTTGTTTTCGCTTTCAGTTTTGTTGTAGCTAGTGAAGGCAATAGGGTGATCTTAGAAATTCCCCCAAAAAGGTTTACAGCTAAATATGTCAAGGGTATTCTACCGTTCAATTGAAAATGAACCAAAACTGTTTTACTCTATAGGTTATCCTAGAAAACAACGAAGAGAAAGAACAACCTTCACTAAAGCTCAGCTGGAGATTCTTGAAGAGTTATTTGCTAAAACTCGCTACCCTGACATATTCATGAGGGAAGAAGTGGCAATGAAGATAAATCTTCCTGAGTCTAGAGTGCAGGTTAGAGACAATGAACATTTCAAGAAAAAGCATAGTAAAATGCAATTTTTATCAAAACGGTTGACCAATCTATCTATCTATCCATGCATGTGACTGCCTTTCTGTCTATCTATACATTAACACAAGATTCAAAACTAGGAGAATTCTTCCTATAATGGACACTTTGATAGGACTTCCGCAAAACGTTAAAGAAGTTTTGCAATTCGAGCATAAAATTGGCTCCTCAGTTCCAGTTATTTCAAAATGATTCTTTGTTTCAATTAGTTTTGGAATTACAATCTCATAAAACAAATTGTTTTTGATATGTCGTAAATTACATATTTGTTACAGTGTTTTTACTTAATCTTTTAGTACACGCTTCTTACAAAAATTCTTTAGCATTACTATTTTTATCTGTGTTATCTAACTGGGATAACCTAAGAAGTGGCTGAACGAGCCAGTTAGCCTATTCAGGAAAACCAACATATACTCTTTAAGTTTATTTATCACTAAAAAAATGTTAAACTTGATCGTTATGACACTTGTAAAATTACGTTAATATGAAACTTCCTCAAAAACTCCTTGAAGTTTTTTCTTAACCCTTTAGATGCACTGAGCATGTTGTATCATTGATAAAATTCTTTGCCATCAATTTAACATGGAATTTTAAGGATTGGCTTCTGAAAGTTGAATTGGCAATCGAAAATAGTAAACACTTATGAAAGTTTTCATTTCTTGTCAATTAACTTTAACGCAAAGTTTTTCTATGAGAAAAAATTCCATTGTTTCTAAATCGACAGGCAACTTCAAAATGTCTTTAAATAAGCTAAAATGTTTGTTCTTTTATTGTTTTATGTTTTTTAATTGTTGCTCATAAAAGAAGAATGTGAAAAGAAGAGTAAAAGCCTTTTATGAAAAAAGCTACAAAACACTCAAAAGTTCACCATCTTCTTTTCCTTCTTCCAGTAACTAAATTTTGGGTTGGGTTTTTTTTATTGCTTTCCTCCATCGTTCTCTATCCACAGTGACCTTATGTGTTAACCTCTTTATTTTCATATCCATCTTTACGTATTCATTCCATCGCTTGCGTGGTGTTCCTCTTGGCCGGCACCCTTGAACCTCTAAATCCCGTGTTCTCTTTACTTCATTCGTCCCGTCTATTGTTGCATGATAAACTCTAAAATCTCCCCTGCATTCCAACTTTAATCCGAAAGCGCCTCTTATTCTAGGAACTGTGGCAACCGGAAACAAACACGTACAAATCAATGAAAGCGTGCAAAGCTTACGATTCATTACTTGTAATCTATGCTTATCAACCTTATCACGAAAACTGGTCTTGCCGTAATGAGGCTTATAAAGAAATTTATTTTTGAAAAACATTGTTTTTCGTTTGTTACAAATACCAAGACACTATATATAAGAAATATTTCAACAACCCGTTTCAAATTCTTGTTGTCTTTGTGGTTTTTATGCCTGCTGTTAAAAGTAGAGGTCATCCTTACAAGACGTAGCCAAGCACGAAATATTCAGAAACTAATATTAGATCAGTTCTCAGGCACGCAATATTTTATTGCTTACTCAAGAGAAAACTAAGCACCAAAGACAACCCACCAGTTTAATGTGTCGGAGTTGTTGATAACAGTTGTGTATGCATGGATATGGAACTGCTTATTTATCGTAGGGGGATAGTAAATGCGCTTGTGAGCCTGACTATTTAGCACTAAGCCTGAACTTTACTACTCTAACAATCCATTGGCTCAAAGCTAAAAAAAAGGCAGACGAGGTTTGACAAAATCCATCCACCTGCACTTCCGGTATGCGAAAACAAAACAAAACAAATCTCTCAACAGTGGCGTCTTTGTGTCAATATTTGTGGAAAATACAACGTTTATCCTTCTTTAAGGACGTTGCAGCCCGTTCGAGCTTATTTAGCCAATTAGCCATCAACAGGTTTGTTTATGAAATCCGATATGTAACAAGGAATGTGTTAAAGAGATTCCCGGATATCTCCCCGATAAACCTGCCATAAAGATTCACACTAGATAATTTGCCCATACTCAACAGGTGTGGTTTAAAAACAGAAGAGCCAAAAGTAGGCAACTTGCGAAGGGAGACACCACCAAACAAAAACCAAAACTCAAACCTTCGTCAACAAAGGAGCAAAGCCAGTCACTTCCCTCCCCCTGCCGGTACTCGAGTTGCAGTGGAGGCATCTGGAGTTCAAGCCGTGACGTAATCACATCAATCCCAAGCTTCCCAACACCGTCACATGTTCTCAACAACTCACGAGTTATAACCACAGGGACCCCACCGAGTTTCATGGCAACACCTCCGTACTACTGTGGTAATCAGCCTGGATCTTATATTCCACCCGGTATGCCTGTGGATCACGGCCATATGCACGCCATATCACCACGATAATTTTGATTAATTAATATCATAGTTCGTAGATTAAACTGGTTATGAAATACGATGAATTTTTTTTATATGATTTTGGTTCTCTCTCTCCATATTGAAATATGACGTTGAGAGTGTACACATTACAAAAGGCTTTGGATTGTAAATGAGGAAACGGCCTGAATTGACTAACAAGCTTCACTATAAAGGCCTTGAGCAAGATCATAAGTTTAACCATGATAGTGGACACAACATAAAATAAAGCAGCGTTGTATAATAGCCCATTTTCAAATTAAGCTCCATCAAGTCGAGGCTAAGTACAGTAAATGTATCAGAAGTTGGCCTCGACTTTATGGCCTTGTTTGTTAGCATGCGCATTGAAGCGTCACTCGGAAATAGCCTATCCCTGTGTTGTTTGCTTAGTTTCACAACCAGTGTACTCTATTAACGTTATTTAGATAGCAGTCTTTCCATGCGATTTTCTGTAAATTATCTTTTCTTCAAAAACTTTAGCAAATGATATAGAAATAGACAGGAAAACGTTAATACACGTCAAGTTACTCACTAAAAAAGATCATGAAGTGAAAACACTTCCCTCTAAGGATAAAATCCCATGTTCCTAGCTCTCTGTTAACCTGTTTTAGGTTTCAAATGTAGCACGCAAAAAGAAACGAGGGAACTAAAAATTTTCTGCATTTTGAGCGATGGAATATTCATCTAGTATTTTGACATAATCGCGGTGCCAACGGAATTATGGGCTTTTTCAAGACTCATTAGGGATGATTTAAAACAACAACAAAACCCATTACTTTACTAGACAGCAGACCTGTCGCATAACGTAACGCAGAGTTGTGACTTCCGGATATTATTTTTAACATTCAATAGCAAATAAATAGTGGATAAGTTGAGGCTCGTAAAACCGCGTGGGTTGGATTTTTTACGGAAAACTTGCTGTTTTGAGATCTTAATTTAGGTACCGTTCAGGTTTCGTAAGATGGTAGGAGCTGGCGGAATTCAAGATGTCTTGGTTTTTAAAAAAAATAAGGATGAACCCTCTGTCTTCTCAACAGTATTTGATTTATCCCTTTAACCTCTTTTTAAGTTACTTCCCCCCCC
>JAOCPT020191052.1:0-13851 GCA_026546935.2 Palythoa grandiflora | reverse complement strand
CTTCTCCTTACATAACTCAAACAAAACAATAGAACTGGTAATGAGAAGCAAGGAATTGATCAAGTGAAATAAGCTGTAGAAGTTGAAATGCCAAATTCTCCCAAACTAGTACTGCTTATATAGGAAGTATGGAACTCAGTTGGGAGAATTTAACAACACTTCATTTGTCGTGCTTAGGGCTCAAAGGGTTAAAAATAAATATTTTCAAGTTCTTATCTTTTAAAAAGAAAAACCATTTCGCTCGAAATTTCAAAATATCCCTTGACATAACGCGGTTGCAAGAAAGCATATTATAGTTTATAGCATATGTACTACTTGCCTGTACTCGGCAATTGACGGCGTGCGTGTAAATTCGTGTCATGGCGGACCAAAATCCACTGTGAATTCTTGCTGTGTTGCCTCGTAGAGCTTTCCCCCTGAATGTACGCAAGTTGCAGACTCCTAGATTGAGATGATTGGGTGAGATAAAAATACAGTATTCATATTCTCACTTTCCAGGTCCATGGATAAGCAGCAGCTGCTCAACACCTATCAGTTAGAAGTAACCCAGGGTTAAAGCTTTAATCCATTTCTGTTTCCAACTTGAACTTTTTTGCAATGCATCTTTGCTTCATCTGAACTTATTTAAGAAGCAAAAGTAAGTCTTGTCTTTTAAGAACTTTTGCATAATTCAGGTTTGAAGGTAACTAATGTTTTAATTAACAAACGGCCCTGGATAATTCGTTTATACAATAAGGGCAATAGTTTGTAATTCATGCTAGCTTTCTCATACGGTATTCTTTGTGTTGTTCCCTTGACCACAAAAGCCTGATGAACGCGCTGTGCACTCATTTATTTCTAAGATTTTCCAAACTTCCTTTAAGTTTACCAATCACAAGGCAGTTTATAAAGGCACTAAAGGCAATATTATACCCTGACTACAGAAATGCATGAATGTTCTGAACCTGCATTTTGTTCACTGAAGCAAAAAGGCACCGTTACAATGCGCAGTTTTTCTCGGCAACTTGTCTCGCAGTGCTTGAAAATGCCACATTGCAAGTTGCCAAGGTTGCGTATTACACTCCAAGCGATCTCAGCATGCGCAACTTGCAACAGTTTTGGCCGGAATAGGGTAAGGAGAACTTGTTTTATAAACGAAACAAAAAATGTGCGCATGCGCTCTTAAAAACGGCGCTAAAATTGCGAGAAAAGTAGCTGAAGTTTTGGAAAACAGACGAGACTTCTTCGTGCAACACTTCGCGCAACAAAACATATTTGCGAGACAATCCATGTTACACTGTGCAAATCTGCAGCAACTGGTCTCGCAACGGTAATTGCTGACAAAATTGCGCAGTTTAAGACTTAATTTATATTTACATTACCTAAAACAATTATTAAGCTTGATCAAGAATTTTTTCGCCGGATGCGCTACTTCGCGCAGCTCTTAATGCTGTCGCCTCGAGTCTGGGCTGGACTGACTCGTTAACACACTGTTATCATAGTATAGCCACTCATTGTGGATGTAGATAAACTCGTCAGTAGTAAAAGTAGTACATTTAAAAATTAAATTGGGACGTTTTTTAGATGAAGTGATCATTTCGTGAGTGAAAACCGATGTTAGTTAGCTAGTGGCGTAATATGTCAGACTTATACTCTGCCTGTGTCAGTGAAGATGGTAATGAATAACAACAACAAAAACCTACCCTTGCAAGCTAGACACTCAACAGGAGTCTGTAGAACAAGAATTAATTACATGAGATTGTACACTAGTATATTTTATTGTCTAAAAACCCCCCAAAATAAAAACTTTTCTACCTGAAATTAACACAGCTAAGCCAAATCTCGTTCCTTTCTTGGTATTTGTTGGAAAAACCGTTTTTGCTTAAAAATTTGTTTTAAGAAACGTTTGCGAAACAAGACCCAATTTCAAAACTTAGTGACTCGCTAATCGTTTTTTTCAGGAGTGGACGAGAACATTTATTACTACTTAGCGGCACAGAGGAATACAGTTAAGTTAGCATACACCAACTACCAAATTAGCGAGTCAATCAGTATTTGAAGAACAAATGTTTAGTAACAAAAAGTTCCCCTGTTTCAATAGTACTACTGTTCGTGTTAGTGTTGGTTTTGGTGGGGGATAGCGTGGGCATGGGTGTTGGTTTTGTTATTGTTGTTGTTGTTGTCGGCATTGGTGTAGGTGTTGGTGTTGGTTTGGGAGTTGGCTTCGTTGTAGATGTCTGTGTCGGCATTGATGTAGGTGTTGGCTTTGGTGTGGGTGTTGTTATTGGTATCAGTGTGGGTATTGGTGTGGTCTTCGGTATGAATGTTGGTGATGACTTCGGTGTGGGTGTTAGTGTTAGCATTGGTGTGGGTGTTGGCTTCGGTGTGGGTCATTTGTTATTGGCTTCAGTGTGGGTGTTGGTGTGGACTTCGGTGTGGGTGTTGGTGTTGGTGTTGGCTTCGTTTTTGGTGTTGTCTTTGGTGTGGGTGTTAGTGTTGGTTCGGTATATGGGTGTTGGTGTTGGCTTCTTGTGGTTATTGGTGTGGCAATGAGCTTCGGTATGGGTATTAGTGTTGGCTTTGGTGTGGGTGTTGGTGTGGGCTTTGGTGTGGGATTCTGTGTGAACGTTTGTGTTGGTATTGGTTTGGGTGTTAATGTTAGCTTTGGTGTGGTTTTTGGCTTCCGTGTAGGTGTTGGTGTTGGCTTCCGTGCGGGGCGTGGGTTGTTATTATTATTATTATTATTATTATCGGTGTTTATGTTGTGGTTGTTGTTGTTGATTTTTAGGTTTATGTTAATAGTAATCAAGATGAATTATAACTTCTGTAACTTTAAGATACCAACTTACCACCCGCCGCCTAGAGAAGGATATGCGTCGTCTCGATTTGCTTCTTCGTCTTGATCCAAAGAGCCATCGACGCTCCCTCGTGAGAGTGCCATCGTCCAAAGTATCAATTTCATCACCATTCTGGTCGAGATTGTCCTTTGAAGTTCCAAGCATGACATCCTCTGATTTATCACTAGCCTCCAAGTTTTTGTAGTTACTTTCAGGTCTTGCGTTTTCAAGCCGTTTATCGAAACCTGCGTCAGCATCATCGGCTGTCCTCTCTCCATCAACATTGCCATCGTTTGCTTCATCCTCGTCAAAGAAATCTTTATTGGGGAATGCTTCCTGGCCATTTTCTGTGGCACCTTCTGCTTTTTCATGGTTCATCAGCTTCTCTTCCTCATCTTCGTTATTGTGTTCACCCATAGGATGCTGGGAAGAGTCATGTTCCACCTTTTCCTGAAGCTGCTCCAAGTCTCGTTGCTCTTCATCTTTCACCAAGTTATCAAGAGCTTCCATCTAAACGGTCAATTCATGTCATATAGGGCAACAGTATAAAGAATATAATAACATTCAATATTTTACAAAATCAGAACTTACTACATAAGAACGAATTATCATTTGATAATTATAGAATAATTTAAATAATACGTGCTCTCTGATTGGTTAATAATAATAGGTGTGTTTGCAGTATGCCCTGTGCAATCATGGTTTTGACGTGGCAAAACTTTTCAAACTAACCAGCACCAATGTTTGAGTTTTGTTTTTATACTAATAAATTCCGGACATGACAAATTGCTTCATTTTGAAACTGTATGTAGTTTGGATGGAGCTGAGACTATGAATACGGTTCCTGCAAAAGCCAACAACAGAGAAGGAAAAGTAAAACCTGATTCGTGAAACTGAGTACGACTCGATCAACGAGTTATACCTCAACCACTGTTTAAAAATTTTGTTTAAAGGTTAACGAAAATAAATCAAATTCGAAGAATGTACCTTATTTTATTTTCTTATCTGCCCTAGAGACTATAAAAAAATTTCTTTTTAAAATCAGTTAGCTTTTATAGCAAAATAACATTTCATACTTTTGTGAGCAGCTGCACTGAAATTTAAAAACAAACCATAGCCACACAAAATCACATGACAAACACGCTTTCTTTATAAGAACCAGTAAATTTTGCCGAGCCTCATTGTTCTAAATTTCTTGGCGATTTCAGCCTCAATTTGTTCCTAATTTGTTCTTATCACGGCTGTGAGCGGTTTTTGTTGAAGAAAAAACAAAATAAAACAAGGTATTGGAAAATGAAACGCATTGCGCCACACATGTATTGTACGGGCCTGAATTTAGAGGCAAACTACCTTCATTCGGTTTGTTGAGCAGTCTTTACAGTGAATCTTTTTGTGTTTTATGCCTTATCCCCGGGGGGGGGGAAATCCCCATAAACGTAGACGGGGGTGCTCGTCGAGAAAATTTATTTTCAACCCTAAGGGATAGCAAATTGCTGGGTGTGGTCAGTGGTAAATGAAACCCTAAGAGATAGCGAATTGGGTGTGGTCAAATGATTTTAACCCTAAGAGATAGCAAATAAAGCAATTTTCATTTGTCAAAGCCACTGCGTTTAATTAAAACTTTATTTTAAAAACAAGTATAAAAAGTACTGTTTTTCTGGCGTTAGTGAAAGAAGGGGGTTCTGTTATGTCGGTATCTTCTAGCGCGAGACCCCCCAAAGGGATAGGAAAAACTTTGAACACTCCTAAGGGATAGCACTTGGGGTTAATTTTATACCCTAAGGGATAGGACGAGCACCCCCGTCTACGTTTATGGGGAGTCCCCCCCCCATCCGGGGGGAACACACTAGGCGGTTTCATACGCCAATCGCAACGATACCCGAAACTTGCATAGTGTGTAACTAACTGCGATAGCAAATTTCGCTGATCGCAGCGATTAAATACACTGCAATTATCGTAAAAAATCGTCTCAAATCCAGAAAATAGTAATTTCATGAGAAAACTCGAAATTATTCTTTTTGTTTCAAATAATTTTTGGACGAGAAGAGGCACGACAGGTAGCCCAAGCTTTATTTGTGAATCTATGACATCATATTACATTTCACATATAAGTAAATGTATGGGATTTTACATTTTGCCTCCGCGCCTCCGTTCATACAGAAACCCCCCAAAACACCTCAGAATGATGACAAAAGAAAACAAGTCAAGGATATCGAGGTATTTTATAATATCTATTTCATTTCTTGAACGTTTCGAGGCAAAATGTAAAATCCCATACATTTACCTATATGTGATAGGTGATATGTAATATGACATGTCATAGATTCACAAATAAAGCTTGGGCTACCTGTGGAGGCACGTATGGCAAAGTTCATCGAACCCAGACTCCGAAAGATTGCAGAATTCAGTTCAAGAGACTGGGACAAAAGGTTTTGGCCGCCATCTTGGTTTATCGTTTGGAGACAACTGTTTGTTACCTCAAGTGTGCGCTGGCCTTCCATTTGATTGGTGAGCAACTTTGCCCTACACGTGCTTTGATGAGTTAATTAAGGCCTGATAGCGAGTGTCTGTGAGGTAAGAATTTATCTCAGTTTATATTTCCATATTACAATTTACTATTGAATTCGCAACCAGCTCGAATTTACAAAATTTTGTGTTGTGTTTTGTGGGATTTTAGAGTTTTCAGTTAGTAAAATTTGTGTGACAATCGTATCTTCTGAACCAATTCATCGTATCAATATTTAACATTAGTTAGACTATAAAGATAGTAATAGGCAGCTGCTAATATGTCACAGCAGGGATATAGTGTAGAAATTATACTTCAGCGTTGTCTTTGTCAGTTACAGATACTGATGAATTATCAATCTTTAAGGGAGGAACTCCTCACATAGGACCAGAACTTCTTTGGGTTTTCTGTTAGGCTACTGCCGATAACATCATTTAGGTAAGCATTGTGAGATTCTTTAACCAACTTAGAGACCAAATTTCGCTGTCGCTTGAAAACTTCCCAGTGCTGTTGATTTTTGGAGTGGATGGCTCTTTTATGCAGTCGATCTTTTTTACGCATCTCTCTTTTAATATTTACATTTATCCAAGGAAGTTTATATTTCGGTCGAGATGTTTTATGTGGAATAAATTGGGACATTCCAGTTGTCAATGAAGTTTTAAACATATTCCAATTTTCTTCAACTGACCTTTCTTCTGGCTTGGATGCAAAAAATGTAGATGATGACTCCGACATGAATTTTCTCAGTCCAGGAAGGTTAGCTTTATTATAGAGATACACCTTATGGGGAGGCTTAACTGATCTAGTAGGCTTCAGGTTGACCTCAAAGATGACAGCAGTATGATCACTAAGACCAGTTTTAGTTGATGGCTCACCAATAGCATTTGGATAAGTAGTAAATAATAGATCCAAAGTCTTCCCAGATGTTGGTCTGGTACAAGCTTTAACATGCTGTGTGAGAGAGTAATCATCAGCGATTTGAAGGAACTTCTGATGTTGGGCAGCCGTATTTGGATTTGTTGGAACTGGAACAGATGAATTCCAGTCAATATCTCCAAGATTAAAATCACCTCCTATTATGATGTTTGGATAATTTTGCACTTTAGCAAAGACACGTCTTATAGATTCGCTAAGATAATCAAGAGAATCTGAAGATGAATTTGGTGGTCTGTAATAAGAAGACAAATATAAGGTCTTGCAATTAGCTAGCTTAAGAGAGGTCCAGATAATTTCACAGTTTTCTACAACAAAATCAAGTTCCTCAACACAAACCAAGTCGGATTTATTTTAATAGCTTGAAAGACGCCACCACCAAATCGGTTCCTATCTTTTCTGAATACTGTATAATTGTGTGGAAAAATAGAATAACTTGAAATATCAGGACACAGCTTAGATTCTGTTCCAAGGACAAAGTCGGGATCATGTAAATCCAAAAGAGCTTGAAATTTTGTAATATGATCAGTTCCTTTCAGGCCAAAAGTGAGTATCCAGGATATTCACTGATTAGCAATTGGGAAAAACATGATGGCCTTGCAGTTTCCAAAAGGTGTCATTGAAGCTGAAATTCTAGAAATAAATAATGTGGCATTTCCCCAAAACACAAAAAAGGCAACAAAATTTGATATGAACATATTGCAAGGTAAGTTTTGATAATTGTTTCAATGATTCATGAACAAATTTTTCACAAGTGAACAAATTCAAAGTGTCACAACTAAAGTGCCAGTGTGGCAACACGAATCTGTTTTCAATTTTTTTTAAAAAAGCATGTTTCTCACTGATTTGCTGGTTGGGCATATGATGTACTTTATAATATTCACCTCAGTGTCGGTGAAAGCCAATTATAAATTTCACCGAGCTGCTCTGTGAATATCCTTGTCTATTCACCTCCACTTCGGTGAATAATTACTCACTATGGCCAAATGAGTGAAATGCACAAGAATTTAAATCAATTTTTTTTACCTCAATAAAAACAGAAAAAGCTTCCTCCATTAACAGTCTGCAGTTTGCAGTTTGATCTTTGTGTACTTTCTTATTACTTGGCAGAACCTCTAGGAATTTGACAACTCCACAGTTAAATTGTTCATAATATTCTAAGACAACACCACCAAATATTTGAGTAGCATCCAGCTCTGGCGTAGGCTCTTCAACAGATGAGTCAACCAGGACTAACAAATTCCTTCGAAACTCCAAGGTACCACTACAAACAGTAGCAGAACTCTGGCTTGTGACCTTTAAAAGTTCAACCCGAGAGGTTAATCGACTTTTCATCTCTCCTTAATACAGAATTTATACAAAATGTTACATAAATTATATGGTAATGAGAAAAACATTTATCACCAACAAATTAATATTCTATGGGAGATTGAAAAAAATATTACCCAAAACTGCTGAATATGAAAAATGTTGGACTTATATAAAAGACTTTTACTCAATGGCCTCCATATTTTCCCAATCCAGCTGTCCTCTTGAAAAATATGGTTCTTTGTTTCAGATTTGGTAAATAAAATGAAAAATTAAGACACAAAAGAATGTTCAGCTTAAACAAAGCATTATTCTTATTTATCTCCCAACCAAGAGAACTGTATTAGGAAATACTGAGGTGATCAAATAAGGCCTGTTTGGAAAAGTGTTTAGCATATCTCAAATGTTGTGTCTGTGGCTTAAAGAGTTAAAGGATTGTTAAGCTTAAGTACTAAGCAACACTTTGTAATGAAGATTTTGAACTGATCGAACCATCATCTTTGAGATAAAACAGACTGCTTTTAAGATGGTACTCCAAGTTGTTGACCTTTAACATAAAATGCAATGCTCAAATATAATTATATATACCGGTAGCGATGTTGTCAGACTTTATCAATTTTCAGTGTATTTAGACTGTTTTAAAATATGCCAGCTACACTCTCTTTATTTTTTTTTGCTTTATTTTTAAGGCTGAAAGTATTCTTTAAAATATATTTCGATCACAAGTTGATAAAAATTAAAATATCCATGGGATGTTCATATTTCCATTTAGAAAGAGTCATTGGCATAGAAAAGGTAAGAGACAGCTAGTAATGTATTTGCATATGGCCATTAATTAAATGGCTGTTTCGTTAGCTTGTTTGTCATTTAGACTTTTAGAGAACTTTCCATGCATATACAACTTTCTTGTATACATGTATTTATATATATTACACAAAGTTAATATTCTTAATAAAATCTTAATCTCAGCTTCAGAATTATTCTTAAAATATTCTTAAAATTTGGCCAATTTCAGACTTGATATTCTTATAAAGTTTAATTCTTACAAAAAAGGGTGTACTGTAGTATTAAACTATATAAATTTCTTTTATTCTACATCTGCTCAGACTCAATATCAGTCATTATTCAATTATTTTTAAAACTTCCTGGTCTTCCACATTAGTCAAACTCCACCCGTTTCCTTTTCCTGTGATTCATACAATTTTATTATCTTACAAAGGGAAATATTAGCATCATGCAACCACACAGCTAGCTATTGATTTCAAATCTGCTAAACCTTATTCCAACACAAAAAAAAAAAATAAAACAAAAAAACATATATTTTCTTGCTTGTTATAAAAGCCGTATGTTGTTTTAATGGCACTTTACAAAGGGAATTTCTGTTTGATATATTCAAGAACTCCATACACATGGTTTTTTTTATAATTATAACTTTATAAAAACGAGGCTCAAATTTGCCAAACTTTAAGAACAATCTAAGAACAAGCTCAGGCCGAGTCTTGATAATGTTAACACGAAAAGTTTTTGTGGTAAAAATTTGACTAAAACTTAGCGATACAACATAAAACATAAAAAGATTTACTATAAAAAGCTTCTCAACAAACAATGAAGGCAGTTCACCTCTAAATTCTGCTGTATACAAAACATGTGTGGTGCAAGGTGTTTCATTTCCCAATACCTTGTTTTATCAATTTTGTTTTTTCTTCAACAAAAACTATTACAGAAATAAGAACAAATAAGAACAACTTAAGGCTGAAGTCGCCTGAAAATTAAGAATGAGCCTCAGCAAAATTTACTGGTTCTTTTAAAAAAAGCATGCACTGTAAAAAAACAAATATTAGAACTTTATAATTATATACACCTTGTACTTTGGATGGATTGTTCAAAAGTGAGTTAACTGGATTAAGCCAAAATTCAAACAGTGATTTTGTCACCAAGGAAATATTTACTGTGCTTATAAGTAATATTATAATTAATATTATTGTTCTGATTCTTTATAAAAAACGTGTCAACACCCCAAATCAGTTGTAAATAATCTCTTTGAGACTGGAAACAGAAACATGGTTTAATATTTCTAACCAATTTTGGAACAACAGGGCTTTTGATACCAATGATTAATTCTTATGGATTTCACACATGTGCACAGCTTAAATCAACACTTGTCCTCTCTGTTTCATATTATTTTGTTTATTGAAATTTTGTGGCCTAATGCAAGGGTACTGTGAATACTATATTTCATTATTTGCTCGTTTAGTGGTCAACTGCCAAAAGTCAAAATTTTAAGACCTGAAAATTGTTTTCAAAGATGTGAAAATCAGCATAAAAACCAACCTCAACTTATAAACAGGAAAAAAAGCTTTTAAAAAAGTATCAATTTTGGAACCAAAAATAGGGCTTGACTTATAAACCTTATTAATCTAACGTATACACCAGTAAATATAATAGTCAGCAGCTAGCTTAATTAAACCAATGAAATATGGGGTATTTTTCGATAATTTTTCTAAGCAAGTGATTGTTTTAAAAATTCTTGTGTCACATCCTGTTTGTCTTCAGAATTAATCTACAACTGGCTACCTTGAGAGATTTACCACCAACAACTAATTAACCCGGCTTTAGGTCAGTTTGATAAAAATCCGCAGAATTATCTGACAAAAAAGTTTGGGGGGAGGGGGGATGAATTGTTATTGTTATTATTGCAATCAGAATTAATAAAAAGGAAAATATGGACGAAATTTAACAATCAGGATTTGTACAGATTATTTCTTTTGAAATTTTAGGACTTTTCTAAAATTTTTAGACCTTTTATTGTACATTTACTTCAAGGAAAAACAAGGTCGCATTTGGGCTTACAGTCTTTCATAACCAGAGCTTTTTTAATGCCATTTTAGGACATTCTAAATTCTTTAGGACTTTTAAGTCTTAAAATTTTGATTTTTGAAAATTTAGAACTTTTTCTATGACCATTTTGATCTTGTACAGTGGAGCCTAATATTGATTCATTTGTTTCAATTTTTATCTTTTAATTTTACTTTATTACACAGGGGTCTATTCTTAATGTTTCTTTCTTCATCCATGCCTTGGGAACGCTATAATGTATGTAACTACTGAAAGCATTTTAATTAATTTGATACAGTTCAATATTTTCAATATTGATTTCATATCGATGTGACTTAATATACTACAAAAAATCTTCAAGCCATTTAAGGCTATATTGATACTTTAAATATCATGTGGCCTCGGGTAATAGATCTGAGCTTGACCCCATATCAGCAAGTCTAAGACTTCTTCGCCATCATTGTTCAGTGAAAATTTCAAAACAATAAGCCGTTCACGGTTGAATGTAAAAAGAACAATTGAATGGCTGAGACAAGGAGCCAAGCTGGAGAATAGTTTATCTGCAGGAGTTAAAACTACTTTCCTGGAATAGCGAATTTTACTGTCCTCCAATTACAAAAAAAAACACATTCTGGTCAATGATCTAATGTAACAATGATTCAAACTTTTTCCACTGACCAACTGCTTTCAAAAGAATAAATGCAAGTATTTTACATGTTCGTTAAATTAAGATCAACAAAATATTCTAGAGATGAATTTTGTCCACGGCGATTTTGAAACCACGTTAAACACTGCGAAATAATCTTTTGGTGTCTTAAAAATTTTCACACTTGAGAATTCATTGGTTTCGGGTCATTTCAGCTGAAGCGGCTGTCAGTCAATTTCCTTTTGTCGGTGATTATAACAGGAAACATTGCTGAGTTAGAACATCCGACAAAGTGAAGAATATGTCCTAACAAAGACGTTTTAAAATAGCGCTGTTAAATTCTATCCAAATCGTAGCTGCATTTTGAGTTTGTGTAACAAGGATGAAAATGATATCGAAAAGAAAACGCAATTGTTTACAGCCTCCAAAACAACTTTAGTCACCTCAAATAAACAATGTCAATTCAAAATTTTTGAACTGAAGCAGTTACAACTTTAGATAAATTGGCATCTATATAATTTCCCAGGCACTGAAATACCTTATTTCTCCCTTTGGAGTTCTTATTTTATAAATAAGCGACCTGTGCCATCTTTAAGCGTTGTCCTAGTAAAACATACTTAAAAAACAAAAGCAAATCGCTATGCATTAATCGAATGATTGCAGAATCAATTACGGAACATAATAACAGTGGACACAAAATTGAGTTCAAATGATTTCCTTCAAAAAGTTCTCACCTGGAAGTTTGCTTTTTCTTCAGAATGTATGCTCAATGCCTCTGAAAGAGAAACAGAAGTTCTTTGGTTTGGACGCTTCAGACTTTCCAATAATCTCACGACGAATATATTTGTTGGCAGATCATCCACATCGTCATCGACTAAAATTCGACATTCTGGGCAACGAAGCTCCTTTCTTGCTGAAACTAATTCTTTAAGGCAACGCTTGCAAAATGTATGTTGACATGGTAGAACTCTGCAAGTTTCGTCTAATCGTTCAAGACACACCGAACACTCCAATAACTCGTTTAGTTGCGACGTGTCCATGGCGAGATTCAAAGCGGGAATCTGCCATATGCATTCAGCGCATCAAATCCTCATGTTAATAAACCCGTTGAAGCGTTCTCCATTCTCGCACGAAAGTCTAAGTCATCTTTATATTTCATAAAACACACTAAAAAACTTGTTCTGTCGAACCGGAATAACACTTCTTGAACCGCTGATAAAATGACCGTTCAATCAGATTGTGGTGATCTGTTTCCAAGTCAAACCTATATCTCACTATGATATCCAGTGATCAATGACACTGTCCTAAAATACCCCGGACGGGGGAGGGACGGGATTATTAGGTGCAGCTGTAAAACGATATGTGGTCAAATATGGATTCCTTTTTAAAACAAAATAAAAAAAAAAAACCCACATAAACTACAACCACTAACGTGTTTTGAAAACAGCCTCCTAAAAGATAAAGTGAAATCTACTTTTATTTAACAACTGGGCATAGAGAGACCCACGAAATAGACGCCCAAGGCCAAGGTTAAAAGTCATCTCTGTTACGATAATACGCGCGTTCTGATTGGTCGAGAACAGTAACTAAAAGTAAGAAGTTTCTGGTCTTTTTAATCAAAAATGCAAAACAGTTTTAAAACTACTTGATATGCAACAAAGAAACCGATCAGTTGCAATATTTTAAAGAAAAAGGACCGAATTAAAACCTTGATCGATCATAAATTACTGAATATCTCAACAATAATTTAAATTTTAATGCACCTGTTTTTTGTATAGTAAATTGCTTTGTTAATTTTTTAAAAAATTAAATGGTAAAACAAACACTGCTCTGCACTGATAATTCAATAAAGTGGATTTTAAGTCTGTGAAGGTAGGTCTCATACTTCGGGATTTCGGTAGTGATTCGATTTGGTTGGAAGTTGCCTCATATATATACGCTTTTTTTATAAGAACCAGTAAATTTTGCCGAGGCTCATTGTTCTTAAGTTTTTGGCGACTTCATCCTCAATTTGTTCTTAATTTGTTCTTATTTCTGTGAGCGGATTTTATTGAAGAAAAAACAAAATAAAACAAGGCATTGGAAAATAAAACGCCTAGCTCCACACACGTATTGTATGGCTGAATTTAGAGGCGAACTACCTTCATTGTTTTTTTGAGCAGTCTTTACAGTGAATTATTTTATGTTTTATGCTGTATCGCTAAGTTTCAGTCAATTTTCTATCACAAAAACTTTCATAATTATCAAGCCTCAGCCTGAGCTTGTTCTTTTAAATATTGTTCTTAAATTTTGGCAAATTTGAGCCTCGTTGTTCTCACAAAATTGTTCTTATAAAAAAAGCGTGTAGCTATTAGTGAAATCGCCCAGTAGTTTTAACTTCTACACTTGAAAGTGCACTCGCCCAATAAGAACGTACCCGGCACCCGCTCAAAATCCATTGTCGGCAGAAGTGCAAACAAGTTTTGTGAGGATTGTATGAACCTATTTATCATGTATCGTAAAGTGTAATTTTTTGTAGAGACTTAAGAGGAATCATCATGAAGAGAGAAATAAACAACGGTGAAATAAAACACGGTTCGAAACAAATCTTCCAAAGTTTCCATAGAATAATCAAATCATAACATAAACAATACGAGTCATTATTATGCGCATTATTCACCTCTCAGTTATGAGGCGACTTCACCCTTTCGGCGCTCGCTCGCACCCTCCTACAAAATATCCTGCGTACGGACCTGAATACATCAACCTGTGTAGAACATGTCCCATCACACCCTAGAATGCTCGTGCTTTCGTCGCTCGCTCGCACA
>JAOCPT020190179.1:0-13854 GCA_026546935.2 Palythoa grandiflora | reverse complement strand
ATTTTGGTCAAGAGTACAGTAAAATAAAACAAGTTAAAAATACTGTGATAACTTATGCGACATAAAAAGTGATTCTTGACAACTGATGTAGAAACACGAAAGAGATAATTTAAGATTGCGAACGACAACACAACTTATTTCAATCGTTTCGGACCGGAACGGAATTTAGAAATTCAAGTTTCCGGAGCATGCGCAGAACCGTGACTATGCCCCTTAAAGCATTCACTGTTTGCTGGGTTGACTCACTTACTTTACGTCATGGGCCTTCTAACTACCAAGCCTCCACAAGCGCGCGCGGCCAAGGGTTAAAAGTGGCACCATACTCTTGAAAGCCAAAAAAACTACGGTCGCAAGGTCTTTCTTTGTTTATGTTATGTTTTCTTAAAGTAACACCACACTGTAACTCTAGGAGTAAAAAGCAAACTTTGGGGTCAAATGGACTTTAATGATGTTGTATCGGTCATTGAAACTTAAAGGACTAGACTCCCGAAGAAGTTCGCTTCACATGAGCTTTGTTGCACAGGGAAAGTAGGGAATAAGGGCCGGCCAAGGCATAGATAAATCATTCTCAATTTTAAAAGTAAAATCGTCGCCAATGAAACTAATATAAAAAGTTCGTATCATTACTTGAACGTTTCATCGTAGATTTTAGGATTTGTAAATGATTACTGCGCTGATTTGACCAAATGTTCGTCTTTTCCCATCATCGCCAACTTGTGAATCATCCATCCAAAACTTTTCTACTTTCTGCACTTCAGACTTGTCGGTTACAGCTCGGTAGTTCTTTGTTGTAGTTAAGAAATTCAGCAGCAGGTTACCCTCGACACTTAATTCGTCATCAATTTCTGTTACGTCGATATAACAGGGAAAGTTAAAACATTCAAACTTCCATCCGTTCCTGTTGGCGATGGATTTTACGGTTTTACTCGAGGAAGCAGCAGTATTAAATGCGTGGTGAAAGCGAACGAAAGGGTTGTCGTAATCGTTAATGACACAGAATATGATCCCATTCTCGTCCAGTCTATTACTAATGCAATCACGCAGGGGCTCTTCCATATCGAAATAATAGAGGCTGTGTATGAAGCGAATCAGATGGAACTTTTGAGGATCTTGTTTTGTTTCAGTTTGATATTCTTGCAATGTCCCAGTGAACCACCGAAAACACGATTCTACATCACTGTTTTTGCTTACCCAAGAATCCGTGGATGTTTGGAAAATAGCAAGAGAATCTGCTCTCAGGTCGACGGCTTGGTGAAATATTGTTGGTTTCTGGGACGAAACCAATAAAAACTTCTTGATAATATCACAAATCACAAGATCGCCACCAGCACCATCGCCACATCCAACACTTAAAACTTTAAAGACGCTGGGAACGTCTGAAGTCCAGTTGTGTTTTAACACATCAGGGAGGGTCGTCTCAATAGATTGAATGGTTGCCTGTGGCTGTGTTGATTTGCTTCGAAAAACACTGTAACATTTAGCGTAGTGCTGAGAAGAATTAGCAAATGTTGCATCATTCGACATCATCACTGGATCAGTAATGATGTTGAAGTAGGTCAATACTGTACTTCCGGCTTCTAGTGGTTATTACAATTCAAACTGTGCCTCTCATCGCTCATATGGTAATAAGTTTACTATGCCATTTCCAAATTACGCTTCAGTGCTCATTAACAAAACCATCAAGTCGAGAACTGAAAGGTGATGGTGTGGTATTTCGACAGAAACAATTAAATTTTATATTTTTAAAGGTTGAACACCATGGAACTGAAACAAGAGGCTCAACACAGCCTATATATACTGGGCTGCCTGCGGTGTGACCCTTTCGTAATTCTTTGTAACGCCAGCCCTAATTTTGTAGCCAAAAAATTGAAGGTTTCGAATTTCCGTGCGAGTGCACGTGCACGTGTATCACTATGAGTTGACCCGTCTCTATTTTGCAAGATAAAGTAACAAAAGTAACAAATTTGTAATAAAGAATTAAGCACGAAATATACAAAAACGTTTTTATGTAAGTGGACAAACGAATAAAATCAGTATATCGTCTTGAAATTAAATTCAAACTTTCAAAATTGTTGTGTTTTGTAACGAGTATTATATTGTGCATCTGCATCAATGAGATTTATATTTTATGATTAAGATGCATTCAATATAAAATATTTTGGAAGGCAAGTGCCATCTCTTTATTATCTTCAAAGTGTATATGACTCCAAAGAGCTTTTGTTGTACTGAAATTCTATATGTTATTTCTAGTTGGAATTATGAAAAAAATGAACTGATTTATAATTTTCCTCCAATTTTCTGGAGTGTAAAAATGAAACCATGTGTGCTCTTAACCGAGGTTTCGGTGGCCTGGGCCCAAAAAGGCTGATGACGTCATTTAAGAGTGAGTTTGTGTTTGTATGTCAAGCGAAGCTGGGAAGCTTGCTGTGATAAGTTGCGCCGCAAAGTATTTTGCTCGAAATGGCTGCAAAAAAAAAATACTCCACCACCGTACGTGTTAAAGGGGCATAGTCACGGTTCTGCGCATGACCGAAACTCCAGCCGAAATCTGACAGCAGCTTTGTTTTTCGTCCAATCAAGATCGTCCAGCGAGTTCTTCGAACATTACCCAGGGAATATTTTTACACAAGTAACAAAAAATAAGTGCTTCAACATGTTATTTTATGATGTTTTTAAAAAAAATGTAAGAATAAATAAAGACTAGAGCCGAGCTATGATATGAAGTAAGACTTAGGATTGATCAATATCGACCTCTTGTTTCCACAACAAACGAAATTTGTGAGTTAAGGCCGAGCAAGTTATTGCGGCTTTCAAAGGTCATTGACTGTGAACTGATTAATTCGGCATTCAATTCGCAGTATTGTATTCACACGCAGCGATTGTCCCCTGAGTTAAACTGCTTTAAAATTCCGATTCTTTTTTTGAGATAAAGTAAAATAACGTGAGTTTTGTGTATACAGTAAGAATTGTAACTATTTATTCATACCGTTCTGTTGCCTTGAGCTTGACAGTTAGGTGCAGGAAAATAAATTGCATGCGTTTCGCGTTTGAAGTAGATTATATTTATCAATTATTAATCGTGAACACTAAATTCGCTGACTTATCTTTATTTCTGGCATGCTTGTGCATCTTAAGTCATTTTCTACAATTCTACGGGAAGTTACGAACGGCTATTCGTGGACAAGAAGACAACCAACAGACCCATTTCACGCTTGGCGTTACACAAGGCAGGGCTGACAAGGAAATGTTTGATTTATTCAAAAAAGGAATTTATTATCAAGTTCGTCGCATCTTTATTTGTAAAAATGCCACTTTTCAGAGACTTAGCCCCAAAATTGGCAAAGAAATTAATTATTAAATCTGAGCAATTTTACAAAGAAATGTATGGTGGAAGGACATGCCATGCATTGCATGCCCTGCAAGCCTCGTTATCATGCTAAACACATACATTTTGTTGCAAAAATTCTACAAAAACATTTAGCATCAAATATTCATATCTTCGCCCATTTTAGTCCACTCTCATCAAAACTTTGCAATTTTACTATTATTGATGTGACAAATTTGATGATGAATTCAGATTTTTGAAAAATGGAACATTTTACGATGTCACGCTCGCGTGAGAAGAGCCTATACAATAGTAACCCAAACGCCATAAGTTTTAAATCTTCTACTCACTGCTGTAGCGTTGCAGCTCGGAACATCTCTCTTCGAAACGGCTTGGTCAGCCATACTGAATTAAGGTCAATATGGAAAGCTGTGGATTATATAGGATTTTGGGCAAGAGTACAGTAAAATACACAAGTAAAAAATACTGTCATAACTTATGCGACATAAAAAGCGATTCTTGACAACTGATGTAGAAACATGAAAGAGATAATTTGAGATTGAGAACGACAACACAACTTATTTCAATCGTTTCGGGCCGGAACAGATTTTAGAAATTCAAGTTTCCGGAGCATGCGCAGAACCGTGACTATGCCCCTTCAAGCATTCACTGTTTGCTGGGTTGATTAACTTGCTTTACGTCATAGGCCTTCTAACTACCAAGCCTCTACAAGCGCGCGCGGCCAAGGGTTAAAAGTGGCACCATACTCTCGAATGCCAAAAAAACTAAGGTAGCAAGGTTTTTCTTTGTCCATGCTATGCATGTTTTCCGGCTTAGAGTAACACCACATTGTACTCTAGGAGTAAAAAGCAATCTTTGGGGTCAAATGTACTTTAATATCAGCAGATGTTGTATCGCTCATTGGAACTTTATAACGTTAGCTCTCCAAGGGACTCCCGAAGTAGTTCGCTTCACATGAACTTCGTTACAAAGGGAATAAGGGCCATCAAGTGCATAGATAAATCATTCTCAATTTTCAAAGTAAAATCGTCTACAATGAAACTAAAAAGTTCGTATCACTACTTGAACGTTTTGTCGTAGATTTTAGGATTTGTAAATTATTACTGCGCTGATTTGACCAAATGTTCGTCTTCTCCCATCATCGCCAACTTGTGAATCATCCAACCAAAACTTTTCTACTTTTTGCACTTTGGACTTGTCGGTCACAGCTCGATAGTTCTTTGTAAAAGTAAAGAAATCCAGCAGAATATTTCCCTCGACACTCGATTCGTCATAAATTTCTGTTACGTCGATATAACAGGGAAAGTTAAAACAGTCAAACCTCCATCCGTTCCTGTTGGCGATAGATTTTACGGTTTCACTCGAGGAAGCAGTAGTATTAAATGCGTGGTGAAAGCGAACGAAAGGGTGGTCGTAATCTATAATGACACAGAATATGATCCCATTCTCGTCCAGTCTATTAGTCATGCAATCACGCAGGGGCTCTTCCATATCGAAATAATAGAGGCTGTGTATGAAGTGAATCAGATGGAACTTTTGAGGATCTTGTTTTGTTTCAGTTTGATATTCTTGCAATGTCCCAGTGAACCACCGAAAACACGATTCTACATCACTGTTTTTGCTTACCCAAGAATCCGCGGATGTTTGGAAAAGAGCAAGAGAATCTGCTCTTAGATCGACGGCTTGGTGAAATATTGTTGGTTTCTGCGATGAAACCAATAAAAACGTCTTGATAATATCACAAATCAAGAGATCGCCCCCAGCACCATCGCCACATCCAACGCTAAAAACTTTAAAGACGCTAGGAATGTTTGCTGCAATCCAGTTGTGTTTTAACACATGAGGGAGGGTCGTCTCGATAGATTGAATAGTTGCCTGTGGCTGTGTTGATTTGTTTCGAAAAACACTGTAACATTTAGCGTAGTGCTGAGAAGAAATAACAATTGTATCAGTCGACATATCACTGAATCAGTGAAGGATGAATCAGTCAGTGATGTCGAAGTAGTTCAATATCATTCAATACTGTACTTCCAGCTTCTACTTCTAGTGGTTATCACAATTCAAACTGTGCCTCTGATTAATCACGTTGAGAACTGAATGGCGATGTCTTTGGTGTATCGACAGAAACAATTAAAATTTAAATTTTAAGTTGAACACCATGGAAACAATAAACTCCACAGAGCCTTTCCTGAGCTGCCTGCGGTGTCACTTTCATTTCTTCGTTATTATTTGCAACTCCAGCGCTCATTTGGTAACCAAAAATTGAAGTTTCGAATTTCAGATCGAGTACACGTGCACGTGTATCACTATGAGTTAAACTCTATATTTTGCAAGATAAAGTTCCGAAAGTATTAAATTTGTAAATAAGAATTAAGCATAAATCTTGCGGTTGATTACATAATCAAGGAAACTCTAACATTAAGTTAACTACTCCTGAAGTCTGAACTTAAACAACTCTTTACAATAGCGCTAGCTACTTCAGAAACACATTTTTTTATTTAATGGCGCGTATTATGACAAAAAATATACAAAAACGTTTTTATGTAAGTGGGCAAACGAATGAAATCAGTATATCGTCTTGAAATTAAACTCAAACTTTCGAAGGAAAAATATTTCGGACAAGCTGTTGTAAGCGGATTGCAGATTGGATTGCTGTCCGATTGCATCCAACACTCAAACTAGAATCAGTCACGGTATATTTAACGGAATAGAATGATAATTTTGCAGTATTTTTAATTTATCGGTGTTCTATTACTATTTTATTTTAAAAGCAACTGTAAAGGAACAAACAAGCGTTCTGTTGCATTATAATCTTAATAATGCTATATTTTAAAGAAAAATATAAATTTCTGAGCCGGGGGCGGCCGATTACTTTTTTAATAACATTGGAGCCAAATTGTACTATGAGTTTGGCAGTTTTATCTGTAATTGCCCGCCAATTTGAAATTTCACTAGTGCAATTACAAAATTCCCATAGCAACTGGGTTTCGTGATCGATCGCGTGAGCAAATTTCACTGAGGTCAGTGTCAATATAAATGAAAAGCTGCTGGCGAACTGCTGAAGACAAATAAAAAAGGCTCATTCAAAAGGTTCAGTTCTTCGGTTGAAGAAAAATATTTTTTTCTAAATATTTTAACTTCATTAAAAAGCGAAGTAGACAAGAAGTTCATCGTTTCATCTGTCATTTGTTTATCCAGTCGAGTGAATTCCCGCGCTTTTTGTCGTACGCACCAACGCACGTCAACACTTTTCGCGCCTCTGCCTCTGCAACGGCAAGCTTGCGGTTACCGTTAATTGTATTTTTATCCAGTTTTTGGACAATAAGTTTTGTTGTTTCTTATTACGAATCGATAGTTTTTGAAAGAAAGCTGCCTGACGAACATCATTTCAGTAATTTTCCATTGGCCTTGAATTGGAGTTCATTTACCGTTGAAAAGCCGAAACTGTGGAAAGTAAGTCTTTGTAATTGTAATTGTTCGATTCCTTTGCCTATTTTGATTTTTAATTTCCTTCTTTTCCATTGATTGCAGTGTAATATACTTGTTGTCGGCAATTTCCTGATTGTTCAAAACCCTCGCCGCTCGACGGCTTTTTCTTTCAGAAAGTTTAATTTCACAAGCTAATTAAAATGCAAAAATAATTTTTTCCCTATGTTGTTAAAATCAAATTCTCGCTATGACTAGAGCCCTGAAAACGGCCACTGCACGTTTGCAGAACTCCGCTATATATATCCGCCACCGAGGGTTAGAATAAAATTTTACTAAGGGAAACTCGTGGATATAAATATACTTGTTTTAAATAATAAAAATAAAAAAAAATACAATTATCTCCTTTTTGGGAAAGCTATATATCAGCAAGTATTAGCGTGAGCTAAAATGGGAGCCAAATAAACCTAAGGAAAGAAACCGAATAGGGAACCGGAGACGGAGTCCATACGACTGCCACGCGTACGATTTTGAAATTACCTAGCGGTGACAAATTCCAGATATGGGCCTGCAAACAATGTAGTCGCAGTTGTGCAAGAATTGCATTTTCTCGCGGAGAAAAAACAAAACAAAACAACAACAAAACACAGAAGGTATTTTAAAACTAGTTTTCCACAGGCAACCCAGTAAAAATGCAATAAATGTATCAAAAGTTAAGAACTTGGCCTCGAGCTTCAGGATTTGTTCGTTTGTGGTCTGGTATCAACGGAGCGCGATTCGGAAGGGACTGTTGGTTATCTTGCGTGACCCTGTGTTATTTATTGAGTGAGTTTGTAACTGTGGGTCTTTGTGCTGCATCAACCATAAATCTGTTACTGCCATTTTTCAAGCCGTCAACTGAAAACCAATACAAGAAGATAACTTTATCATACATTTGGCAGTTTGCGCCCAAGTTAGGCAGTGCATGAAATAATATAGCCTGTGAAACAGCTTAACCTAATTATTATAAAAGCTTTGCTGATTCTTGAGTAAACTAGTGATTTTAAAAATGCATAAAATATGCATATGTTTGAGGTTATCTTTTGATGAGAGAATAAAATGATTTGTTCAAATTAACACCTGTCACTTAAATACAACATGTACAAAGTACATATTGATACACGCTTGGTTTAACTAGACAGACTTTAACCCTTTCAAAAATCTGTTATCAAATTTGCGAAAAAATCACCTTCTAAATTTCGTGACACATTAGACGTTTTCTGAACTTAAATAACTCACAAGGTTTAATCATTTGGTTCAAACGTTAGAATGATTAAAATCATTTCTACTCTTCAAGACAAACAAAATGAAAGGTTTATACTTTAAAAGGTTTCATCAACTGGTTCAAGAGTTAGAATTAATAACACCAATCATTTCTACTCTTCAAGACTAATAAAATGAACGGTCACTTTATAGGTTTTCATTAATTGGTTCAAAAGTTAGAATGAATAACACCAATCATTTCTACTCTTCAAGTCAAACAAAATGAATGGTCACTTTAGGGTTTCAAAAGTTAGAATGAATAACACCAAGCATTTCTACCCTTCAAGACAAACAAAATGAATGGTCTCTTTATAGGGTTTCATCAACTTGTTCAAAAGTTAGAATGAATAACATCAATCATTTCTACTCTTCAAGAGAAACAAAATGAATAGTCACTTTATAGGGCTTCATCAACTGGTTCAAAAGTTAGAATGAATAACACCAATCAAGTCTACCCCTCAAGACAAACAAAATGAATGGACATATTATAAAGAACTTCAACTAATTGTTTAAAAGTTGAGATTTTCTTGGTTTATCTGAAACTTGGTTTAACAAGATAAGGGTTTAAACTCAGTGGACGAGATAAACCGATTGCCACAACCAAATGTCAAACATGCATTTTTAAAATAATTTTTCTAGTTGTTTCCAATGTGCAAAAATAAACCAAGTTGTTTCTGGCTTTCAATCGGGAGTCTTGCCTTCCATAAAAAATAACTTGGTGGACCGTTAACACCTTTAAAAATTTGGTACAAACAAAATTTCCTCACTGTACGTGCGATTCACGTGACGGGATTGGCTCACTTGTTATATTTCTTTTTTTGGCTTTAGTGTCCTGATCTATAGTTTGCATAATGACATGCGATAAGTCTGAAAGATAAATCGCCGTCATAGCGAGAACACGCACGAGTGCGTTTAACTCACGTGTCATTCTCTTCTTTTGTGTTACATTATTTTAGGTATCAATTCTGTCTTTTTGGGACTGCGTTTTTCCTGCAAAGTTTTAAAAACGTTTTCAAAACATAACATTATTATGAAATTGGTATAAAAAATTAACAAGGGTCGAGAAAGTGGCATGAAAAGAAACTTTAAAGTAGTTTAATAGCCCATCAGTATAAGTGGAAAATTATTCATACCCCTTAAAATCTTCAGGTATAGTTTCATGGTCTTCCAAACTTGTTGGGTGAGAAAACTACACAACCGGGCAACATTTTATTCCGGAGCATGAATTCATTTCACAAAATAGATTTGGGCCAACAATGCGGCGGCCAAACTCACCATCTTGACGGTTATAACACCAAAGTTTCACACAATTTCTGTTCCAGGTGTTTTTGCAACAATTCAAACTAAAAATCTCACGGCATTAAACTATTCAAAGTTCATAAATGTATTGGTTTTCGTGACAAGTGGGAGCCGCATAATTATGATTACGTAAGGCCAACGGTTAAAAAATTCTTTGCTTATGTAACAACCTAAGTTTTTCAACATAAACATTTTAGATTTAATATTTTTGCAAACCAAGACAGAGAACAAAATATTATAAACAGAAATGTTTATCGTGAAGTTTCTAATTTATTTTGACTGCTATTCTATTTCTTTTTTAATCTTTTCGGCAAGCAGCTTAAACCGTAAATGGTTTCAACAGAGCCGAGGTCTTAATTTTGTAATATTTTCATCGTTTTTATCTCCCTTTTTGTTTAATTTTGTTATAGAAACGATGTGAGAACTAGCTACGAAAAAACACGTGCAGCATCATGTGTCATTTGCTCAATATAAAGATAACGTCATTGTATATAACCACGGCCCAAATCATAATAAATAAAGATAATAGGCAGCTTGTAAAACAGTCATTCTAAAAAAGAAACACAATCAAATATTTACTTTCTAACAAAAAGACGAAAAGAAAACGTTAACTGTTCTCAAACTAAAGAATACCCCCACAAACACTGCCAACCGCAATCAGTTCAAAAAGGAATGCTAAGAACGCTGTCGTTTGAAGTTAAGAGATCAAAATATACAAGGTTTGAATCAGAATCTCAATCTCATGCTGCATATTTGCAGAATCATTACGCTTATACTTTCCAAAATAGGAGCTTTTGACTCTTTTGCCGTTTTAGACTGTTTTTTTTTAAAAATTCGAGATGTAAAGATATCGCCTCCTGACACGTGTTTTTCCACGTGTATCGGTACAATTGCTTCCGTGTCATTTGTTGAACCTTTTACTGTCTGATATTTTCTTCCGCTTGTCGTGCAAAAACGAACTCGAAAAGCTAGGAAACTCGTATATATTAGGATAATTGAACAGCATAAAGACATTTTAACGTGTTAAATAATAAAGGCTTACAAATAACAAAAACGAATAACAAATGGCAATTCTTGAGCTCAACTATCATTTTTCGATAATCTATTTCAGTGTGGTAACTTAGATAAAAACCAGAGGTAAAGTAAAAATAGTTTTTAAAGCACAGGATACTCCCACAGAGGTAATCTTTTGATAATTGAATGCTATATGTATAAAGTTTGAACTACACACCTGTCGTTTGTAAATAAAAGAGTAAAATTAAATGGTAAAATTTGCATGATGTTCAGACTTTTTCAAGAATCTGTTAAAATATATATATTACATTGGAGAACAAGTATTTGCACCTTAGGCAGTACCGGCGCTTTATTATAGGGTCCTTAATCTGTTTTCGTATGGTAACTTAAACAAAAACCACAGCAACTGAAGTAAAAATAGTTCTTAAAGTGTAGGAACTGTCACAGGCGTAATCTTTTGATAAAAGAATGCTCTATAAATAATAATTTTATGTAGTTTGAACCACGCACCTGTTGTATGGAGATAAGAGAGTAAAATGGTAAGATTTGCATGTTGCATGGTTCAGAACTCTTTACAAGAATTTGTTGAGAATATTCAGTGGAAAACACGTATTTGCACTTTAATAAGCACTGGTGTTTTATTATAGTAGGCAACCATCAGAGATAAATCTGTCGTGCAACGATAATCTCGAAGAACCTATCCTGCAGATTTCTGTGTTTACTAACAAACATAAGGCGAATTCTTCCTCCCAACTACACGTGATATATCCACGTGTTGGTTTTAGTTTGCGTGGCATTGGTAAACTTTGCCGGCCTTATCGCCTGGCGCGACTGTTTGATAATCCGTCCTCCATCATCGATAGTACCTGAATATAGAACATTGCGCAGATAAACTTCGCGAAAAGACAAGCCTGTCTGCTAATTAAACTCTTATGTCATTTTCAATTTCTTAATAACAATAGTATGACAACTTTTCTTCTACTTTACTGAAAATTGAAGTAAATCGATACATGTTCAAAGTTTAAATACTTATACCCAAGAAAATGTTACCTGTGCATGAAAGTTTATCTCTGATTTTAAAAGTATAAGATATTTCTCGTTGGAAAGGATTGGTAAAAATGGAATAATATAAGTCGTCACCAACAGCAGAAAAGGTTCGTAACAAAGCTTAAAAAGTTTCAAGAAACTAGAAAAACCGAACTTAGGGCCTATGATCAACGGGTACAGTGAAAGGCCTGTGATCAACGGCTACTGAAAGGCCTATGATCAACGGTTACTGAAACGCCTATGCATGATCAACGGTTACTGAAATGCCTATGATCAACCGTTACTGAAAGGGCTATGATCAACAGTTACTGAAAGGCCTATGATCAACCGTTACTGAAAGGGCTATGATCAACGGTTACTGAAAGGCCTATTATCAACGGCTACTGAAAGGCCTATGATCAACGGTTACTGAAAGGCCTATGATCAACGGTTGCTGAAATGCCTATGATCAACCGTTACTGAAATGTCTATGATCAACCGTTACTGAAAGGCCTATGATCAACGGTTACTGAAAGGCCTATGATCAACGGTTACTGAAAGGCCTATGATCAACCGTTACTGAAAGGGCTATGATCAACGGTTACTGACAGGCCTATAATCAACGGTTACTGACAGGCCTATGATCAACGGTTACTGAAATGTCTATGCATGATTAACGGTTACTGAAAGGCCTATGATCAACGGTTACTGACAGGCCTATGATCAACGGTTACTGAAAGGCCTATGATCAACGGTTACTGAAAGGCCTATGATCAACGGTTACTGAAAGGCCTATGATCAACGGTCACTGACAGGCCTATGATTAACGGTTACTGAAATGTCTATGATCAACGGTTACTGAAAGGCCTATGATCAACGGTTACTGAAATGTCTATGATCAACGTTTACTGAAAGGCCTATGATTAACGGTTACTGAAATGTCTATGATCAACGGTTTTTGAAAGGCCCCTGATTTACGGTTACTGAAGGGCCTATGATCAACGGTTACTTAAAGGCCTATAATCTATACGGATACTAAAATGCTTATCAACTGTCACTGAAATGCCTATAATCAACGTTTATGGATGACTTCGTAATTAAAATTTTTCGGAAAATAATTAAATGTGTCCCAATGGTAGAAAGCAGTAAAATATTCAAAGTTCTTTAAAAAATTACGATACTTTTTAAGTATCAAAATACATATTTCGATATGATTCACATTTTCGTCGGTTACAAGGCGACAACACCGTTGAATTAATAACAAGGTAGAAAAGCATACATATATAATTATACTCTATTTAAGTAATAAACCATACTTTTCTATGGGTTTATCGGCATAACAAACCACGGGGGATCGATGTCGGGAGAACACGAGGAGAGCTTGCGGCTCTTTTTTCTCTCTGCACTTCTTTCGTGAACTTAAAAATTCACGCGTGGTCAGTCAATTAGCCTTTACCGGACGGACGCTTGTCCCTCCAATCCATACAAAGCTCTCTTATTTTAGCGATTTTTAAAAGTATACCATGCCTTTGCTTTTAAACCAATGACTCTCAAATTTGGTAAACTTACTAATATTTGGCTGCTCTTTCAGATGTAAATTTCATATTTATAAATTGTATGCTCTTTCATATTTGTAAATTTATAAATTGTATGCTCTTTCGTATTTGTAAATTGTTTTCTTATGTCGATGAATATCATTCCTACAATACGAGAGCATCAGCAAATAAGAATATTTACTGCCAGTATTCTCGTTTAAATATTCAATATAATTCATTCTCTCGATTTGGTGTTAGATTGTAGAATTCTATACCCCAAAATCACCAAATCACTTTAAAAAAAATCTTTTAAAAAGAAAATAAAAATGCAACTACTTCAATTTTTGACTGACAAAGAACAAAACCTACGAAGAGCCAGAAAAGTTAATTCATGCTTTTTCTTGAGCCTTCAGCCGTTAATATGTTTTGATGTATTTTTCCTTTTGTACACTTTAATTAGCCTTAATAATACTGTAATTGAAAAAATATATATTGTAAGTTAATTGCTCAGTTTAGTTTCTTTTTTAGATTAAACTAATTATTTTGAGAAGTATTTATTTAGAATTTATTTTGTAAATAAATTTATTTGATACTCCATCTGCCTAGACTAGCATTTAAGGGGGGGGGGGAAGGAACTAACTAGCATTTAAGGAACATAAAACCAGCATTTTTAAGAAAACTAGCATTTAAGAAAATTAGCATTTAAGGAACACTAACTAGCTAGGGGGGACAGAGGGGAAGGGGGTTATTGAAAGTAACTACCGTATTTATTCGAATAAACGCCGCCCTCGATTAAACGCCGCCCTCGAATAAACGCCGCACCTGAGAACCAAAATATTAATAAACGCCGCCCTCGAATAAACGCCGCACCCTGGAACAGACAACAAACTAAAACATCAAATTTAT
>JAOCPT020188400.1:0-13857 GCA_026546935.2 Palythoa grandiflora | reverse complement strand
GAAGGACGTGCGCCATGCGCAAATGGCTCATAAATTCAAAATATGGCGCATTAAAAAGTTCATTAGCGGGCCTAAATCACGCCCGTGTCTCAGGCCATTCGCACAGAACCGATGTAGATTTCCGTCACTATCTCTTGCAATGGCAGATCGTGTTTTTGGATCGTTTTTAAAATATAAATTAAACACGATCCACAATTCATGAATCGCTGATCGTGTGTTTTCCTTCAAACGATGCCATATGCCAACAAGCTTGGTTTTTACAAAAAGTACATGCAAGGCCACGAATATCAGATCGTGTTCAATCAATCCCGATTGGTAGAGTTTTTCCATAGAATTTTTGAAATTTACATGAATCGTAAAACAACCGTCCTTTGTGTAAATTCCACCCACATGGAGCGCATTGTGTGAAAGATTGATTTTTAATACCAGGTAAATGTCTACTATCAGTATGGTTAAATAAAAGTTTTTGGTAAATTGAATTTTGGTAATGGCCCGTAAATTTGAAAATTGGCCCATTGATTTTCAAGGAAATGGGCCATTGGCCTATGTGCCTTTCGGTCCTTCCCAACCCCTGGTCTCAATAGACATTTAGTCAAGCTACACATTATGTACATACAATCTAGTCTGTGAGAACTGTTAAGTATCCAAAAGTCTGTTGTTTTAAAAATGAAAAGTGTGTCATCTCATTCATACTGTAAGAAGATGGAACATCTTTATACTCAGTAAGAGGCCATATTTCACTGTACTTTAAAGGTGGCACACACTGCATCCTCTGTAAAAAGGCACATATCTACCTCCCGTTCTTTATCTGCTGTTTTAACGGGGTTAGCACTTTTTCCATAATGGTTGCTGTAGTAGAAAGATTTTTGTCTTCCGACCACAAAGTCGCTGATTCAAATCCCGGCTCAGCCGGGTGTTGAACATTAAGGACTTTAAGAAACTACGACGTCAACGCCAATCACGGCGTTCAGAAAAAAAATATTTTTTTGATTTGCTCTTTACTTCTTTCTGTGGGTCATTGGAATTTTGTTTTTTCTGCCTTAAAGTTTGTGAACAGAAAAAAGGTCAAAGTTCTTCCTTGACGGTAAAAACTGCATGAGAACATTTTTGTTATCACGTCCTTATCGTCCCAACAGCTCCAAAATAGGCTTGTTCACGTTCTGTTTCTAGCGACAACAATGTGCAGGTGCTCAGGTTGATGCATTCCAACGTGCAGTTATTGCGTTTACTATTGTTCTTTGCCGTCGTCGTCATTTCTTAAGATCTCTTGAAGGACCTTCTTTCTACCAAAGTTGATTGAACTTTCCGCCCTTTTACTAATACTTTTACCTTCGCATCATAAACAGCTGAAGCACAACTATATTTAAGCTTCGTTTTAATAGTCTTTTCTTTTCAGCTTTCAAAAGACAAAAATTTGGATGTCCCTTAAAGCAGTGGAAATTGACATAAACATGATGGATGCATTGCATGGGTGAGAATTTTATGGATATTTAATGTACGTATAAGTGATGGTAATTATGATAACAAGAGAATATCGTGTTTGCTGCAGATGATGTTAGGTTATGTAACTTTGCTACACTTATTTCCTGAGTTCTAATTAATGTGGTTGTAAATGGCCATTAAATTACATAAATTATTCGGACTATGGTGGTGTTCCTTAACCCTTTAAGCCCCAAGTACGAAAAATGACGTGTCGGTAAATTCTTCCAGGCACATATCTACCTCCCGTTCTTTATCTGCTGTTTTAACGGGGTTAGCACTTTTTCCACCTTGACCAATTCTTGTGTAGCTGTATGATTTTGTGATTAATGTATATGGTTCAATTAACCCGAAATAAAACGGAAATTGTGTGAGTGTAGATGCTACAAACATAGACAGATCAAGATATAGGATAGTGTAGGCACAGAACTTAATGCGGTCGTACCAGGACAATATTCAGCTCTGACCACTTGTTGGATTTGCCTTCGATGACCCCAACTTCAAATCTACCGCACTTTGTAAATAGCCAGCCAATGGTCTTCCTCCTGCCATATAGCTTGTATAACCATTTATTATATGGCAGGCTCGCTGAGCGGGCAAGATGAAGTGAATTCTGTGTTCTTATTGGTTACACGAACGGGAGAGCGGGCAAGATAGGCCCATCTTGCCCGCTTGGGATTGCCCGTTTTGTTCCTCGCAAGAAACAAAATTGCGTGAAGCGGAATTATACATCGAGTTTTGAGCAATAGAGTCGCAAAATGGGGAAGAGGTCAGTCTAAACAAAGAAAACATAGACGAGTTTCGTAACTTTATTCGTTAACAAAAACCAACAAATACAAAAATTAAAACGTAAAGTGATATGAAGACATGGAAATGTTTTTGTAGCATGGAAAACAGTAGTAAAGTGAAATACTTTAGCCATATAATAAATCCTTTATCAAACAAGCTTGTTAGGTCAAGTTGGCTGGACATTGGCCTTGTCTTTTTTGCATTTTCATAGGCCAATATCTAGCCATCTTGACCTCATGCAACGTATATATATTGAAACATTTACCAGGCGTTTTATAAAAGTAAAACAGAATTCAATTGATTTTGGCTATAAGTTCTAAGTAAGTAATTGTTCAAAATTGAATCAAATTTAATAAAACAATTTTTCTGCTCACGTCTTGTTGGATATAAGGTAAAAATACCCAACATGGTGCTTTGTGCCGCATTGGCTATCCATCACCTCATATCCAACACGCGCCTGGGAATAAATGTTAAATGTGGCTACTATGAAATTCGTACTTAAACAATTTCTTTTTGTTCAAACCTGCAGTGATGTGCAATGAATGACTTAAATCTGTTAAAATTATTAAAAACTATGAGCTTTCGACTGCCCGAGCTGCAGTCTTTGACGGGTAAAAAGAACAATAAGAAAGCAATGAAAAATTGAATAAAAACCGTGAATTGCGAAATAATAAAAATGTAAATAATTTTGATTGATAAATGATAAATAATGATAAAAAATTACAATTTTTTTTATTTCGCAATTCATGGTTTTATTTAATTTTTCATTGCTTTCTTATTATTCTTTCTACCCATCAAAGACTGCAGTTCGGACAGTCAAAAGCTCGTAGTTTTTAATCATTTTAGCCAGAGATCGTTTTGAATTCTTAATTATGTTTCATCCTGGCTGCGGCCCTTCAAGATTTCTACGTAAATCTGTTTTATCACACAACACTTATTATGTACATTAGTTCTTGTTTACAAAATAATTATTTTGTTTATAGGCTTTTATATTATAAGCAATTTCTCTTGCTTCTCGTCCTTCCTCTATTACCAGTAAACAAATAGACAGTAATAATATATATGACGTAATGATATAATATAATTTTATGGCTGTATGGCGTGTAATAATTTTTTGTTCATTTTAGTATTACAAACCAATTTGGCTTTCAGTAGTTCCTACCCGACTTAGATTAGTTATTACTGTGTATTACAAAGCAATCTCTTTTTCCTTTCAATGTCTCTCTACTCCCCTTATTATAATAAACCAACTTTCAATGTCTCTCAACTGCCACCCCTGTTTACCCATTTCTGCACGTTGGTTAGTTATTTTATTTCAAAGCAAATTATCTTGCCTTTCAGTCTTCCTCTACTCCCCACTGGACCTAGGTTAGTTGGCTGAATGGCCAATGATTTCTGTCTTGAACATAGGCAACAATGCATTCATCCATTACCTAGTGATGCAACGTGCGGCGTCGGGCAAGCTAATATGAAAGTTGCTCATGCCTTGTTCTAAAGAAGAAATCTTCAAGGTTAAAACAAGTTTATTTCATTTCTCATACACTTTCGGGATAACAACACACAGCTCAACTTGTTGGTCATTCATTGTTTCACATTCAGAATGCCGTACATTTTCGAGCTGTCATTCGCCATTCTTCCTGATATATGTTCATCCTGTGCGATAATCACAGGTTTTGGCTAAACTCAAGTATTTACATACTTACTGGATTGTAATGAATAAGCCATTACTTATTCACTGTTTTTACTTTCTTGATGACTTTACTTTCCAGAACTATTGATCATTCACTGTGTTTGCATCGTGCACGACGTTACACATCTAACCTCTCCATTGTTCATTCTGTTTAAATCCTCGATGACGCTCTGTATACATTTTTGCAATAGATCAATGACTGTGTTTTTTCTAGGATGACGCTTCACGCCACAGCTGATGATCACTTACTGCATTTACAGTTCGAATGAAGTAACATACCTCTACTGTCGATCATTGATTGTATTTATATCATGGTTGACGTTAAACATCCCAACTGATGTTCATTCACTGTGTTTGCATCATGGATGATGTTACTCACCCCAACTGTAGATCATTCACTGTATTTGCATCATGGACAATGTTACTCACCCCAACTGTAGATCATTCACTGTATTTGCATCATGGATGATGTAACTCACCCCAAATGAGGATCATTCACTATATTTTTATCATTTTTGTATCCTGGTTGATGTTACACACCCCAACTGTTGATAATTCACTGTGTTTGCATTATGAATGATGTTACCCTCCCCAACTGATATTCATTCACTGCGTTTGCATCATGGATGATGTTAATCTATCCTATTGTAGATCATTCGTTGTGTTTGCATCATGGATGATAGTACTCTCCCCTACTGTCATCATTCACTGTGTTTGTAACCTGGTTGACGTTACACACCCCCATTGATGTTCATTTACTGTGTTTGTATCATAGATGATGTTAATCTACCTTATTGTAGATCATTCGTTGTGTTTGCATCTTGGTGGACGTTACACACCCCCATTGATGTTCATTCACTGTGTTTGTATCATGGATGATGATCACTCACCCAACTTTCGATCATTCACTGTGTTTGCATCGTGGATGATGTTACTCACCCCAACTGTTGAGTATTCATTGTGTATTCATCACAAATTATGTTACTCTTTCAACTTTCAATCATTCACCGTGTTTGCATCATGTATGATGTTACACACCCCAATAGTCAATCATTCACTGTGTTTGCATCATAAATTTACCATAATTGATAATCTGCTTTCAACATTTCAGTTATTGATGCTAATGTTATGCATTTTAGGCCTGTTGAAAACTCAGTTGATACAATTCTGCACAGTCCAGTTGGCTTTGTTACACCGAGACAAGGGGGTCAGTATGAAAACCTCAACAAAATAGCATGTATTGTTTATTTTCTCTGAATCCACCTATTTTGGGTGAATTTGGGAGCTACTTTTTAAAAGTTTTCTCGAAAGTTTTTAATTTTTGCCTTGTTGAAGGGATTTTTATTTCTGTAATTAGTGGACTAGATTTTGCATATTATTATTGTTAACTCTACTATAATACGGCCACATCATTATGTTTTACTATAGGAGAACCAACGTGACAATGATAATGACGATAACAATAACGATATAAACGATATAATAACCTTTTGAAACCATTGCAATAGATTTTCTATGTAACTCATAGTATTTGTGCACATGTTTTAAGTCCAAGTTTTTTAAAAAAAATGAATGCCACTGATGATACTGAAATAATATGCGTTATTATTAGTGTAATACAAACATAGTTTTAGCTAAATAACATCACTGGTTGCTTAATCCAATATTATGTGTTTTCACCCAGGTCGCCTTATGAGGCTAACCTACTTTGCTTCTCCATACGAACTGCTGGACGTGAATAATCCAGGACAAACGCTGCAGTTCACTAGAGATTGTATGTGTACAAACTGTTTATTTTACTAATCACCCTTACTAATACTGTTAATGTAAGTAATAAGTACTGTATTTCCTCAAATAAACGTTGCCCTCAAATAAATGCCGCACGATTGTTTTGGTGGCGTGGTGGGGTCCTGGAAAAATATTTTTTCTACCCTGGAAAACTCCTGGAATTTGTTATCATTAGTCAGTGAGCACCATGGCATAATCATCATAGACACTGTACGATTTTTGTTGTAGTAGTAGTTTTGATATGCACTGCTAACCATACATGTTGTACTTTTCTTACAATGCAGCTCCTCCTCCTGCTGATTTCGGTCACTGGGTGTCTGTGTCTGTGGAACAGTCACACAAGAGCTTGTTGCCTACTATGCCACTCATAGAGGACCCAACTGTGACAGAAACTCTAGAGTAAGTACATCTTCATTTAAATTTCTGTTCGAGATTCAAAAACTTCTTTACCTTGCCGATCTCAATCTGACTCCAAGGGTTTTTCTCTGGGTACTCCGGTTTTCCTCCCTCGGCAAAATTGACTCCCAGATGATTTGATCTGGCTGTGGTGCTCAAGGCTGGAAATTAACATCTGCTCATTCGCCAATGGCGAGTAATTTTTGCCTCGGGCAAGCAGAAATCGCGTAAAGGTCGCCCGACTGGCGAGCAAGAATTAAGAACTTATAATGTTCAGAACTTGTCAGTTGAAGCTAGAAATGACGCTGCCTTAAACCACCAAGTTATACTTGATCATAACTCTGCCTGTTAATATATGTACAAAGTTTAACTTCATGTCATTTGTATTGATTGTAAAAAGTTGTCTTTCTAATCTTAATCCAAAAAGAACATAAGCTATATGTGTCAGAGACTTTTTTCACTACAGCCTTACTTTTATTTTTATTTTTTTTCGGGGGTGGGTAGTAAAATCTCAGTCGGGCGAGTGATTTCCAGGTGCTACCCACCCAACTGGAGATTAGCTAAAAACGTTAGTTTCCATCCCAGGGTGCTGTGCTCTGAGGTCATGCATGGGCCACAAAGTGCCTGCAATTGTTTAGGTGACTTTGTTGTAATTTACTCCATGGAAACTTGTGTACCTTTTACCGACACTGAGTTTATTATCCTAGCAAATATCTTCTCTATTTTTTTCCTGTAGAATCAAGTACCAAGCTCTCAATGATAACAACAGTGATGAACTTCCAGCTTCGTTTGTACTGAAACTGAATAAACCAATGGTATTGTCAGCTGAAATCCTAGGCAAGATTTATCAGACTGTAAACAGGGCAGGTAAGGAGTCTTTTATAGCTGTGCATTGTATAGTTGAGTGTGGTTGACATGAAGAATATGTGTTAAAAGTAATGTAGTCTAAATACTAATTAATAACTAGTAATTACCAAGATAATCTGATTGGAAGAAGATTTAAATCTCAATTGTACTAAAAAAGGCAATGTTACCATTTACGATAACTCTAGAGGAATCTCCCTGCTCCCAACAGCAAGCAAGTTATTCGGAAGTATTCTCATTGAAAGATCTATGACAGCAGTAGATGAAAAAATACGGCCTGAACAAGCTGGATTTAGAAGAAGACGTGGCACAATCGAACAAATTTTCATCCTTCGCAACATCATTGAACAAAGTACATCAAATGGCAGGCAAGTCTATATGTCGATTTTGTGCATTTCCAAAAAGCTTTTGACAGTCTTACAAGAGTAAGAATTTGACAAGTTCTACGAAGCAATGGCATACTAGAAAGGTTTGTACGCATTATCAGGAACTGGTACAACAACAGTGAAAGAGCAGTCATCCGGTGTGATGTCAGGTCTTATCTTTATCATAGTACTTGACTAGGAAATGAGAAGAACTGGAGAGGAAGAGCGAAATGGAATACAATGGGTTTTCAACACTGCTCTCGAGGATCTGATATTTGCAGATGACATTGCTCTGATATCGAGCGCTTCGACTAACATTCAAAGGAAAACACCTAGATTAGAACGAAATACAGCCTATGTTGGTCTCAAAATGAGTGTCAAGAAGACAAATTTCATGAGGATAAATGCAAGAAGAAAAGATAGCATGAAGATCTACGATACAGAGTTAGAAGATACTGATGAATTCACCTACCAAGGATTCATAGTGACAAGAGATGGAGGTGCAGAAGCAGACATAAAGAAGAGACTTTCCAAGGCTAGAATCTCCTTTAACCTTTTTGGAAAAGTGTGGAAATCGAAATCATAATATAGACAAAGAAGAAGCTTGGCATATTCTAAAGCAATGTATTACCTGTGCTACTGTACAGAGCAGAGCTATGGCGCATGAATAATTCTGATGAACCAAAACTTAACAGATTCCATCGATTAACTTATCTCATTAATCTTTTGTCTTAGCTTCTATATTCTTTACCATTCCTATATACTATGCTTTTTTTATTATATTGTAACATATCTCTATTTAACTGTGTCTCAAATCATTAGAAATTACTATTCTGATGATGGCAGTAGATGCAGCCGAAACATGTAAATACATTATGAAATTGAAGACTGTCGTGATTGTGTTTAAAGTTTTATTGCATTTTGTGCTATTAAGACCCTTTTAGTTATGATTTTAAAACAGGGCCAACTTTTTTACTTTTGTCTGATGCCGAGTGCAACCCGAAGACAAACCAAAGATTGTAGTTACGGACAGATCTAGACTTATTAAACCTAACGTCTCCTTGATTAACATAACCAATGACGTTTATGTTATAAGCCAACCTGTATGTATGGTTAATGTAATTTTATACTATTCTGAGCAGCAAGGGATGGCAACAAATATCTATCATCATGTTTTCTTTGTGTTTCAGGAAACTTCACCCACTGCTCAAAAGTTCCTGTGGATAAATTGTTACTGAGAGAGGTTGGTTTATGATAAGGGACACTTGTACAATTGATTGGGTGCTATTAGACATTGAGAGTTTACCACCTTCTTCCCTTCGCTTGCATCCGATGTTCTTTTTATGCTTCAGTCCTCACAGGAAGGGCAAGCATTTATTGTTAACTTAGCTTTCGTAGTTCTAGTTTGGCAGTCTGATCGAGTTAAATACATTAGCAATTTTTTGTTGATGTTATAAACTAGTCCAGTCCTGCTGCCATCTAAAAACTTACAGGGAGAGGGTATTTTCAGTTATTGCTCCGAAACTGTGGAATGCCCTCCCAGTGAACAGTAGGAACTGTTAATCAGTTGAATCTTTTAAATCCTCGCTAAAACATATCTTTTTAAACATTTATTTGAACTTTAGAACTTTTGACTTTTTAGTATATTTTAGTCTATTTTATCTTATTCTTTTTTCTATTATTATTGTACAGCGCTATTGAATCGTTGAGAAACAGCGTTGTACAAATTTGTCTTATTCTTATTCTTATTGTAATATTACTATTTTCAAACCAGTGCTATGACTGCCACCTTAGGCATTGGGTTGCAAGTTGTGAGACGTTTAAGATTAGATGGGTTGCAAGTTAGATTCTACGTAGTTTAGGTTAGTCAGCTTTTTATGTTATGTGATGTGGCCAGAAAGTCTTCAACAAAAACTGAAACTGATTGTGTGATCAACATGCACATATCGCAGTAAATTAAACTTGATAGCAGTATTTATTCGGAATTTCAAAAGTTACGTTGTGTTAACTGAAAGAGTATGATTTTTTACCTAAAACCTTGGTATACTTCACTGATTTTGAGAGTTTTCCTAAACGTCCACTACAAGCAAATACTTTGTACCCTCCCCCTAATGACCAAAGAATATTAAGCAATCCCTAAATCTAAATATAAAATTTGGAAAGATATCAATTTTGTATCTATTGTCTTATAAAGCTAAATCCGTTTAATAAGTGACCCATTGGAGCCGGTGCTTATCTCTGGTTTCTGTAGTGTTAAGCGGATGAGAGTCATTGACTCCCCCTGAACAGGACACTAATCCATTGCAGGTTAGCCCCCAACAGAAGCTGATACTCATTTTACCGACCTCGGGAGGATAAAAAACTGAGTTAACTTTGGCAGCAGAGAAGGTCACACAAAGTTTCAACACTCGGCTGAGCCGGGGGTTAAATCTAGGACCTTGTGGTTAGAACGTATAGATCTTACCACAATGCCAACCAGGCTGCCGTTATTGTCTTATAAACTGTCAATGAATAATTAAATCCGGCTCTGTTATCGCCCTTTTTGCAGTCAAGGACTGAATTACGTTACTTACCTAAATTGGAACACAAGCAATTGAAAGCACACTCATCAAACAGAGATACATTCACCGTTGCCCTTTGCGGCTATGTAGAGCTCACATGGTATGAGGTATGCCTTATTGGAGTCAAAGCAAAGAATGCATAAACATGAACATGCATGCAAAGAATGTATAAACATCTGTACAAACTCAATCATTAAATAAATATTGAATTGAATTGAATTTGAATTGAATTGAAAGAATGCACCAGACTCAATTAATTTGAAAAGTATGATTTTTTTTTGTTTTACGCTTCCTGTGGCCTCGTGAAAGATAATTTTACTCTCCAATATGTTGTATTTCGTACCACGTTAACTGCTGCTTAACGGCCCCGTCACAGCCCAGGAACAGGCACCACCATAGCCAAAAACAATAAGCTGTGTGTCGATTTTGCTGAGGGAGGTAATTTTGAGTATCCAGAGAAAACCCTTCAGTGCCAGAATGTGAGTAAAAAATCTCAGCTCGTGTACAAAACCCAAGAGTTATTCCCAGGTCATTGAGGTGCAAGGTGCGAGTGATGGCCTGCAGAGCCATTCTGACAATTCTCCCCTTATACCCTTCTTGGTTATTAAGATGCAAGGTGCGGGTGATGGCGGCTGAGCCATTCTGACAATTCTCCCCTTCTACCCTTCTTGGGCATTGAGGTGCAAGGTGCGAGTGATGGCCTGCTGAGCCATTCTGACAATTCTCCCCTTATACCCTTCTTGGTCATTGTGGTGCAAGGTGCGAGTGATGGCCTGCAGAGCCATTCTGACAATTCTCCCCTTATACCCTTCTTGGTTATTAAGGTGCAAGGTGCGAGTGATGGCCGCTGAGCCATTCTGACGATTCTCCCCTTATACCCTTCTTGGTCATTGAGGTGCAAGGTGCGAGTGATGGCCTGCTGAGCCATTCTGACAATTCTCCCCTTATACCCTTCTTAGTCATTGAGGTGCAAGGTGCGAGTGATGGCCTGCTGAGCCAACCTGACTATCCTCCCCTTATACTCTTCTTGGTCATTGGGGTGCAAGGTGGAGCGATGGCCTGCTGAGCCAACCTGACTATCCTCTCTTTATACCCTTCTTGGTCATTGTGGTGCAAGGTGCGAGTGATGGCCTGCTGAGCCAACCTGAGTATCCTTCCCTTATACCCTTCTTGGTCATTGAGGTGCAAGGTGCGAGTGATGGCCTGCTGAACCAACCTGACTATCCTCCCCTTATACCCTTCTTGGACATTGGGATGCAAGGTGCGAGTGATTGCCTGCTGAGCCAACCTGACTATCCTCCCCTTATACCCTTGTTGGTCATTGAGGTGCAAGGTGCGAGTGATGGCCTGCTGAGCCAACCTGACTATCCTCCCCTTATACCCTTGTTGGTCATTGAGGTGCAAGGTGCGATTGATGGCCTGCTGAGCCAACCTGACTATCCTCCCCTTATATCCTCCTTGGTCATTGAGGTGCAAGGTGCGAGTGATGGCCTGCTGAGCCATTCTGACTATTCTCCCCTTATACCCTTCTTCATCAGTATGATTATTGACTCTTTTACTGTGTTGCAGTGGTTGAAGGAAAACAAGATCAGCAACAAGGAACAAAGTTTAACTTGCTTTGTGGTAAGTCATACAGGATTAACTTTGGTCGGGGAAACCTCCAGGAAATTGGATCGAAGTCAAGAGAAATTTTACTAGTTGGGTTAAAGTTAGGAAAGTCTGCTTTTGGTCAGGAAAAACTAATTCTTCACGAAGTATTCCCAAGTTAGAAATTAATGAGACTTAAATTTTTATAACAATTATCGGCAAGAAAAGATGATAAACCTAACAAGGTTCCCTTAGTTGTGAAAAGTCATGAAAAGTTGTGAAAAGTAATGGAATTTCAAAATGGATTTTACCACTTCTGGAAAGGCATGGAAAAAACTGCAGAGGTATGGAAAAGTCATGGAATATTAGTTTTTGTTCCCTATTTCTAGTCGTGCGAAAGTTTCAAATATCCCCTCGTAGTTGAGTCAAAAGGTGTTAAGAACACAGCCGCATGATATGCGTTACTTCCCCACACGTGTTTTGTTGTAGCTTACATAAAGTATCTCCAAAGTACCAACAGAGTACTCAAGACAGCTAACTTGTTGCATTTCTGTTTTCGGGAATTAATATGTTTTAGGTAGTGGAAAATGACTTGGGGTCATGAAAAAGTCATGGAATTTCATTCTTTATTTCCTGTGGGAACCCTGCTAAAACTTAATCAGTTTTACGTTTTAAAAAAAAGAAACAGTCAATTATAAGTTTACAACTGAAAAATGTGTAACTAGATATTACCCCAGTTCAAGCAAGTGTAACTCAAAGTTTTATAAATAGGTTTCCTGACTGAAGATTTAATGAAGATTTGAAAATAACAGTTAAATTTGGTGCCGAGTCTAGAAAAGGTGTGTGAAAAGTCGTGGAATTTTGAACTCAGATTTGTGTGGCTGCCATGTCCTTTACTTTATGATGAAAGGCGTGTTTTTTATACGTTGTTCTATTAAACCTGTGTCAGATGAAAGTAATTATGCGTAGTTCACTTTCTTTTCAGTTAAACTTTCTATAGCAAATAGCTTTTGTGATTTCTCCGCTTTGTTGTTTACATTTCTCTTTTGTTTCCAACTCCAGTTCTTTTGTTTCCAACCCCAGTTCTTTTGTTTTCAACTCCAGTTCTTTTGTTTGCAAATGATAAAGGAAAACCTAATGACTTGAAATAATCCTGCTTTCCAGCTTTATTCATGTGGAGTAAACACTGTCCCGCTTGTCTGAGTCAAAAATTGATGTCCAGCCTCTTCTTGCCAACAGAAACTCCAGCCAAAACCAAAGCGGGATTTCATGAGATAGTTTTTCCCAAGCTTGTCATCATTCTATACTAAATTTATCTACAGCGCAATATTCAGGGTAGCCACAGTCCTTGAAAATCCTGGAAAGTCCTGGAATTGAGGAAAAAATTTCCAGACCCTGGAAAGTCCTTGAATATGGGATGTGGTCCTCGAAAGTCCTGGAATGAGCAAAAAATTTCTTTCTTAACGTCCAATAATAAAAAGAAGCTGTTTGTTAAAATGTTTTTGATGTGACAACATCCTGAATCCCTGATTTTTGATGAGAAACAAATCTCCTGAAGCTTTTTAATTTAGTATGCATACTTTTGAACAGATTTTTGAAAAAAAAAATGTTTAAAGCATTCAAGTTTTATTTGATTGAGGTCCTGGATTTGCTTGTAAATAGTGGCAACCCTGAATATAAATTATGTTGATCTCATATTGTATGATGTTCCAGGCCCTACCCGAGCAGTATCACGTGTATCACATTAATGGGACAGAGCAGGATGCTGATAGGTTTGTTTCGAATGCTGAACTTGGACTCCTTGTTTACAGGATTCCATTTACTCATCCGAGTCATATACCGGATATAATACAGGTTAGTACAGGTTCTTATTCACTGTTCTTGTAACGTAGCAGATGCAGTACAGGGTTGTATTCACTTCCCTGTAACGTACCAGGTTAGAAAGTCTTTGTCTAAAATAAAACACCTTGCAGCCAAATGGCTCACTTGTAAACTATTCAATGGTTAAAGTCAATGAAAGTCACTCCGGTCATGAAATATCTCTCAAGGTGGTTGAAATACCCTTAAGAAGTTGTTGCACTCTTACGGCGCAGAGAGAAACTCTGTTTTATGTTATTCTTCTTGTATTAAAACTTACCTTGTGTCGTTAGACTTAGGGAAGCCTCACATATCGATTTTGCCCACAAGAAACGTCAATTTTACGTTTCTCTCGAGACCCCCCACCCCCCCTTAGAAACGTCAAAAATATTTATCGATATTTTTGTGCTCTGAACACATTGTAAAAGTCTTTATGGTTAACAGAGAATACGTTCTACGACTTTATTTAAAATGTCTTCGA
>JAOCPT020187522.1:0-13857 GCA_026546935.2 Palythoa grandiflora | reverse complement strand
CCCATACAAATCCTTTTAAAAATGGCTGGGTTCAGAACGTTATGAACCAAGCCATTTTTAGAAGGATTTGTATGGGGTCATCAGAGCATGACCGCGGCAATATCTCATCACTGACTGATGGGAAAATGCTCAAAATTCGGCATGAAGGCATGTCTCATCTTCCTCTTTCTTAGTATTACAACCAAATTAGTAATTTCATAAATCAAATTTTTTGTGACGTCACACTTTAGTACTCTATTGCATGTTATGACTTGCTGTTGTGATTTGTGTTGAGAATCTTTTGAATCAGTTTAAATAAAGTGCATGATCTTCTTCAACGTGAGGACATGATTGTTTGCAATTTCTAATGTTCATGCCTAGATACTCTATGCTTAATTCTAACTAAAGAAAGTAACATGTTTTTTAAGCAATATATGGGTCAAATGAAATTTGGTTTGTAATTTAATTCTTTATAATAATTAATTTCATATATATCATTAAAAACACAGAAGTCTTCCAAACACCCTTGAACAATAACCTGACCTTTCTTGCAGAGTCTTCAAAAATCCGTAGCTTATTGTTATCCAAGGAAACACCAAGTAGATCAAACAGCTCCTCATTGTAAATTTCAAGGAATGAAACTCTGACAGAGAACTCTGTACATTCCTGCTAGAACAAAACAGATTTGCTAAAATTAATCGAGAGTTAAACATTAATATTTTACATCTTCATACTTCATAATCTTAATGTTGAGAAATTAATGTATTAACTAATTGCTCTAAGCAATTGTTGTATCAGCAGCGAAGCTAATAATTAGCCTTTACCTAAACGAGCAAAGTACTGGGTACGAAAATTTAAAATTGATTGAATTGAAAAATGAGGCCTGCCATCTGAAAGAGCAGCCAAATATAAGTAACTAAAGTTTACCAAATTTGAGAGTCATTGGTTTAAAGGCAAAGGCACAGTACACTTTTAGAGATCGCTAAAATAAGAGAACTTTGTATGGATTGGATGGACAAGCATCCATCCAATCCATACAAAAGTCTCTTAAATTTTGCGATTTTTAAAAGTATACCATGCCTTTGCCTTTAAACCAATGACTCTCAAATTTGGTAAACTTACTAATATTTGGCTGCTCTTTCAGATGGCGGGCCTCATTTTTCAATTCAATCAATTCTAAATATTCGTACCCAGTACTTTTCTCGTTTAGGTAAAGGCTAATAAATAACAACATATATAAGAAAAATTCATAAGTTGTATTGTCACATTATCTCGACAAGATAACAAATTATTGATGGAAAGATGAGACAAGACTTTCTGAGACCTTCCCTGTTGCGGGTTAACACCTAATTTGCAGTGTATCAAGTAGCAATTCGCTCCAGTTTACAACCGTAACTATTCGAAGATCTGTTCCAAATTTTCAACATTCCCGTTGCAACATCTGGTATTTCCATTTAAGTCCTTGATACATTTCTAATATTTGTTGCCATCATCTGTTAATTAACATCTTCACATCCAACTGTGTTGAGTGTGTTTTGATTCGAGTCAATTAAAGCATCACAGAATTTTGGAAGATTAGTGTCACCTTGTTCATTTGCTTTCTCACTATCTGCTGCCTATACAGTGAGTAGTTTGCCTGCTGTACTTATCATAGAAGTATCTAAAGTATTATTCACACAATGAATAGTAGCAGTGTCTAAAGTATTACTCTCACAATGAATCGCAGCAGTATCTAAAGTATTACTCTCAGAATTAATCGCAGCAGTATCTGAAGTATTACTCTCACAATGAATCGTAGCAGTATCTGAAGTATTACTCTCACAATTAATCGCAGCAGTATCGAAAGTATTGTTTTCAGAAATAATCGTAGCAGTATCTGGAGTATTCATCTCGGCAGTAATTGGAGCAGTATCCAAGGATTCCATTCCAGCACTGATCGGAGCTTCATTTGAGGCTACCTTCTCGGCAGCACGTGAAGAGTCCTTCTGAGTAGTAGAAGCATAAGGACTGCCTTCCTTTTCAGAATCGCCAGGAACAAAGCCGCTCAGATAGGCGGCAAGCGTCATACCTCTTGGACAACCAGACGTCAACTTCTTCTTTTTCTTCTTAGATTTTTTCTATGAACAACAAATAATGAGGATCAATGGAAAATCTGCCGCAGCCAGGACTCAGCCTTGGTACATAAAGACAAACTGTGAATGCTTATTTTGTTTTGAAAATTCCTTCTAATTTAGCAAGACATTCTTAGATCAGAATAAATTATTTGGCCTATTTTAATACCAGATGTTAAACTAAACAGTCAAAGACATCCAAACCATCCTTTCGGTGAAGAATTAGCTTTTGGGCTGCAAATAAAACTCTCTATATTGCTAAGTTGTTGCTAAATATAAAGTTTTCAAATGAAATTGAAATCTCGGTATACGAAACTCTTTGGAGAAAAGCATAACAAAATGGAAACACTAAGATCAAGATAGCTTATCTTACTATTGTAGCAAAACTTATAACCTCGAGATTACTGGTCTTGCATAATTCCCACACAACCTGAAATCAAACTTTCGTAACTTTTTTCTGAACTTTCTATGACTCAGCGCCAAGTTTACAAGTTTAATAACCCACTAACCAACCAGTGTAATCTTCAGATCTATCTAATCCTTAGGTTCAGTAGAAATACATTGATTAAAAGTTTTCCCTAACTTTATTCCTGGCCGTTACAACCCGGCATGTCTTGGTAAGTTATGAGCTGGATGCTTGATTTTAATGGCTCCAAACATCAAAGTAACCTCTCTTGTAGAGTTGAAGTTCGTTATATAAGATTTTGCATTATGTTGAAAATGTTCGCAGCGAAATGAAGCACCAATTCTTGATAGTTTTTTACTCATCAGGTAAAAAATGATCAGCACGTGCAGTGTAATCTAGGCGTAACTGCACAAATACTTTGCAATCTAGTCTCTGTTCCATATGACCTATGCATGAATATCGCGAGTGGAAAATTCAACAGAACTTTAGCATCAGCTTAAGGCCTTCTCTTTAAAAACAGGAATGGTTATTCTTTAAGATTGTCGGTTTCCAAACTTCCGAAGTTCCATTTACTCTCTCCAAAATCATGACAAATTTCCTTTGCAGATCATGTAGGTCAGTAACCTTCACCACGTGGGACAATCCTTTGCACATTTGGCGACTTGGCGTTTGAGGACGCTGTGCCATGCTGAATACCAAGGCCTTTCTGTTGCAGCTTACCGAAGAAGAGTAATTTGGTGGAACTCTTAGTTTGGTCCGGACCTCCCACTCACCTTCTTAGACTTAGCGGAAGTTCTTTTGCTCTGTTTGGAAGCTTTGTGGAGTCGACCTGAAGTGTGAAGCTCCTGGTGCTTCTTAAGTGAAACCTGAAAGAGACCAACAGAAGTAAACAAAATGTTGTACTGATTCATAATGTGAACTGGTATTCTTCTGCCTGTAATTGTGTAAATGCTAAAAAAGTTTCTTGTAGCTCCTTTGATGAGCCAATAAAATAAAACAAGCGCAACTGTAAGCTTCGCTCCAGTCCTTGAGACAAAATATAGCAGTTCATAAGCTCTCTGACACAAGTAAAACTTGACAGTGAATTGAAACCATAATGCACTCTATCAGCGTCAACTGCTCATAGTGAATTTCCTCCTTTGCCTTAATTATTCAGACATTCATTTTATGAGCACAAACCTTGTGGGCGAACTGTTTACCACATCCCTCAACTGGACAAACATAGGGCCTCTCACCATCATGAAACGCACGAATGTGCATCTTCAAATTATACACCTATCAAATAAACGTATTAGTAAACACAAGAAAATAGGCCCTAGAAAATAAAATTGCAAAACAATTGCTTTTCATCTGCAGGATACCTAAACCATATGCAACTGTACAACTGGTTTAAGTTCCTTTAAACTCTGTGCAAAATTGAAGAACAACTTAGGTGGCACCACCCATTGTTCTCTCAGTTTTTCAATTGCTCCAATGAAGGACTATAACTGGAAACGTCAGCTTGTGAAAATTATTTCTAAACCTTGGGTTGTTTTGAAACATCTACTCACCAATGCATTTGAGAGCTTTCTAAGAAACTATTACCAGAGTTTGTTATAACTAGTCATGTTCTTTTCTAACATAAGAACTGCAACATAACATCAACTCAATTTTCAAGAAACAGAAAAGGACAAAAAGATCATGTACAAGTGCAATGACTGCAACTTTACCTAAAATGGGAAAGCAGTGCTGCTGATCAACAGAAGCTACAGAATGCAAGCTATACTGCACTGCAAGCAAAGTTTCAGAAACTGCACTGTTGCTGGGGCTAGAGAGCATGGAAGATTCTAATTTAAGTTGTATAAATAGTATTGTACATTGTCTTTTGAAAGTAAGCTGTTGTTCTATTTATGCACCCACATCTAAGCTTATTCTACATGTACAGTCATTAAATACTTCTGTGAAACATGTTCCATGTTCATTACCGTATCTAAGCACATTCTAAGTACTGTCAGTAATACTTCTTACAACATGTTCCAATTGCAAGTTCATTACCATATTTAAGCACATTCTAAGTACTGTCAGTAATACTTCTATACAACATGTTCTGAGTTCATGTAAATGTTCCTAGTACCTTTGTGTACAGTCTGCCACAGTTTTCTTCTGGGCAAACATAAACTTCCCTCATATTCTCGTGCACCACAGCATGTCTTTTCATCTGAAACCAAAGTTAAGTTTCTTAGCATCACACTGATTCAAGCACTTCCTCTTAGTCTGTTTTTATTCTTTATATATATATGGATCAATCATTCAAATCTGTTAACAGTATCTGAGTAACTTTGGACAAAGTGCTAGAAAAGCTGTTAATTTATTACGATCATGCACCCCACACAAACATGTGATTCAAAATAAAGAAAAATATTGACCAACTAACTTTTAATTAGGTCAGTTTGATTTAAAGTTCTCTAATATTACTACAAATAGTTTTTATACCATAAAACAGATGCATCTATTCTTAAAATCCTTTAACAATTGTAAAATCAAACTTAAGGTATGCAAAGTTTTGAAGTCTAAGCTACCCTTTTACAAACAAGTGAATTTGGTACGAATCTTGCTCATCTTTATCTTGAGGGAAGGACAACACCCTTTACAAATTAAAAGTAATAAGAGCAACTTATCAGGCACTTCATACTGAGACTCTTTAATGTATAGTAAAAATTACTTAGGCAAAATTCAACGACCGCTACCAACCTCATAACTATCTTGAAATACTTTTCCACATGTTGTACAGCTGTATCCTGATATAATATTGAGAAAAAAGAGAATGTAAACTTATCATTTGATTTAAGTTCTACATGTAAGTGAATATTAAGATATCACCATGAAAACACATCCTTGAATACATCAGGATTTCCTGTGCTACTACATGTATATCATGTTGATCATTTGTTTCTTACAGTTATGATTAACAAAATTTTCTCTGTCATTACCATGATTATGTACAGTATCAAACAGAAACAAAAAAAAATGCTATGTGGCCTCTCCACTATATTATTTGTACTTAAATTACTATTTATAAATGTAATTTACAATTGGTATTTTCTACAAGTAATTGGACTGTCATACTTTTCTCATCCGACATTTTAAATGTTATTCTACTGAAGACAATCTAATCTTTAAATGAGTACAGTGCCAATTGTCTTGCGTACCATGTGAAACAGTGTGTCTACGCAGCTCAAAATATGTTCCAAACCTCTGGGTACAGCCTGGATGGCTACAAATATAACCTGCAAAGAAATGAAAATAATTTGCCACAGTTAAATTAATGTTCTATTTTTATATCACTTTCTAAATATTCCTAGAAGAAATCTTGTCACTTTCTATCACATATGACGCAATCTGATTGGCTACCATACTTGCTATCTGTCAGGTGATAGACAACATCTGTGAGGCCTAATATGGCACCTTCAGTTCCCAGTTTTTAGTCATCTCTGAAGATAATTTGAAGCTTCTAATTAAGAAATGTAATAGAAATTTCAAGCTGTTTTCTAATTGTTAAAGATTTAAGATTGAGATAAATGTCAATCTTCTGGTAATAAAAATTCAAAGCAACTTATAAAACTCACCCATTTCATGTTTCTTCATGTGTCGTTTAAGCTTGTTGGGAAAAATAAATCCTGCTGAGCAGCCTTCAACTTTGCATCTACAATAAAATTACATGGATAAAGACTCTGTAATTTGACTTTGAAAAGATTTTATCAGGTTTGTTTCTTATAGGGTGAATAAGTAATCTTGTGTGTAGGTTTTATCGAATGCAGTGCATAACAATGAGACCCAATTGCATTTTTGCCCTGATAAGCATTTAACTTCTTTATTCCAATACTGTTGATTACAGTAACTTTGCTTAAACAATTAATTACAAAAACTAGCTGAATAAGTTGATGTTTCGTTGTCATCTTGTCAACATCATCAGGTCCTTGAAATCTCAAAGATAAAGCAAGTAACTATGTTCTATGCAATGGTATGTAACAAGGTGAAGACGAATGAATGATGGTATGTATCTAAATACTTTTAAGCCTTACTTAGAACAATCCATACACAAAAAACAATGAGCTCAGGGATTAAATGGATACAATTTTGTATACAGATAGATATAACTTGCAAAACACATTAAACAAAAACTCAGCAGTAATTAAATTATTACCAGATTTGCTTATGTATAAGTGAAGGTTTTGAGACATGAAAATCAGAAAAAAAAACCCTGACCTTGACTAATACACAAGCAAGAAATACATAAACAAAAAGTATTGCTTTGGGTCCCAAAAACAGGGCTTGACTTATACACGATATCAACTTATACATGAGGAAATACGGTTGTAATAAGTTTTTTTTAATAAAGTTATTATGCACTAATCCCATGTGTGACTTACTTGTATGGCTTTTCTCCTGTGTGCTCAATACATTGATGTCTTTTTAGAAGATTGCTTTTCTTAAAAGAGGCAGCACAACCTTCATAGTCACACTGCAAGTTAAAACAAAACTCTCAAAACTTTAAATCACAACATTTTAAGGATAATAAGTGAAACGGTTTTTAAAGATGTTAAATGCTGGCTTAAGGCAGTGTCTTCCAGCTTGCATCACTCAGTTAAGCTGTGAATAAATAATAATCAAAGGATCCTTAACTTCAAGCACTGTGTTGCAAAAGTAGGTTCAATTACACCTTTCCCATCTAAGTTGGAATAAGTTATGAACTCTTCAATGCCAAACCGGGAAAGATAAAAGTTCAACGTCAGTTGTTCAGCTCAAACAGCTAGTATCAGTGAAAGCTGTTTGTTGGTATTTTACCTCCTCTCTCCATGAGAGTTCCATAATTTTTAAGCTTATTTAAAGTTAAAAGAAACGGTCGCATGGTTGGTGCAGTGGTATGATCTCCGCTTTCTAACCACAAGGTTCCAGGTTCAACTCCCGGCTCAGTTGAGTGTTGAAGATTTGTGTGACCTTCTTTTCCACCAACATTCACTCAGCATTTTATTATTATTATTTTTATTAGTATTATTATCAGCTTTCCATTCTCCCGAGGTCAGAAAAATGAGTACCAGCTTCTACTGGGGGCTAACCTGTGATTGATTAGTGTCCCATCCAGGGGGAGTCAATGACTCTCATCCGCTTAACACTACAGAAACCGGAGATAAGCGCCGGCTCCAGTTGGCCACTTTGGCTCGTGAAAGGATTTAGCTTGTTTCTAAAATCCTTTTGCAGGCTGAACAGAATAGGAACACATCCAGTGCAACACCGCTGACAAGCACCGCAGGCAACACTTCACGACCACATCCTCTAATGGCTTCGGAGCATGCGCAGCTGCCTTCAGCAACCAACCACCATACACCTCATATGCAAGGCACAGCATCTAATTCAGGTTCGCACCGCTTTCATCCATATCCCAGACCAGAACAGCCAGTTGGCGTGACTGGAAAGAATGAGGTCCAGCGTGACGTATCACGTGATCCGCGGTTGCGCGCTCGAGCGGCTGCAAATGGTCACGTGAATGGAAGTGGACTAACCAATGGAAACACATCGAGGAAAGATAATCTTTCTGCTGGAAATGGAAATAGCGGAACTGTTGCGGATCCAAGTGTTAGGAACATTATTAACTCTAGTAGAGACCCCAGGCAGAGAAATAGATGATGATTTTGTATTTTATTTTATAGAGCCAGAGGGGAAAGGGAGGTATGAAACAGGTTGGTTGGGCAGTTGAGGGATGGGACAAACTGGTAGGGAGGGGAGGGAGTGTATTGTACTTGTCCCTGTTAATACAAATGTTAATAGTACAAAAATATGTCTTTCCTACAAAAGAATAAACAATTGTACATAATATTTCCCTCCTTTATTTTCGTTGTACTTTTGGGGTATTTGCTTTATTTCATGCAACTGGGCCGTTTTTCAAAAAGGACCATTTGAATGTCTGTCTTGCTTCTTTTTTTTTTTTTTTTGCGGCTGGATCACTGGCTCTTGATCATTATTTTTCACAGTTATAAACAGTGTTCCGATTACCGCGCCGCCACGTGTATTTGACACAAGAAAATTTGAAAATGACGCGCCACTTTCGTCCTTCTTGCGTCACTGGGACGCACGAAAAAACACTTGGCACGTGGTCAAGGGAGATGGAGAGCCTTGGGACACCCCAATTTTGAAAATTACCCTCCATTTTGGGACGCTGGGGTTCCCAGGGACTCTTGATTTTCAGAAGTAGTGGGAACACTGTATAAACGAGGCTCTAGTAGCAAAGTTGGAGTTGGAGCAGAATAAGTGGACACAATTCCATGAAAATGAGAACATCTGCCAAACGAACAACTTCTAAGAAATCTATCTATTCCTATTCCGGAATAGCCCCAGACAAACGCACCTTCAAATCTAGTAGTAATAGCATTACACAAATGAAATCTCCCAGTTTTTTGTCTACAACTATGTTCGTGCTGTATGAAAATTTGCACTAAGGCCCTGTCCACACGTATCCGGATATTTTTGAAAACGGAAATTTTTTTTCTCCGTTTTCAAAAAAATGCGCGTCCACACGTAGCGTTTTCAAATCGTATTCGCCCGTCCACACGAATACGCTAAAGCCAGGTAAATACGCTAGTTCTCTCTAAAGAACATGCGCTATAACCGATAGAGAATTCGCTGGAAAGACTGGATCTTATGTATGACGTCATTGTATTCGAAACCTTCGTTTCGCTCGTCCACACGAATACGATAAATCTCCGTTTTCAAAAATCTCCACTCTGGTGAACGTTTTCGAAAACCTTCGTTTTCAGTGATCAAAAATGCCGTATACGTGTGGACGGAAGACTAAAACGGCATTGTCCAAACAGATTTTGGAATAAAGTTAGGCAAAGTTTAGAGTCCGAGCGAGCGAGAAAACGCGGAGTTTTTCAATTATTATTTAATCTACCAGTTTTTGATAGGTGGATTGAGACAAAAGTATCTTTGTTTGTTGTTTTGGAATTGTTTCAATATAAAAAGGTTTGTTTGTAAACATTACTTCACTTAACAAAAGCACACGTATATTCGCATACATTCTTCACAAGCATATGTTGTTGAGCGATGACACCAGTTTTAGTTCATTTTAGCATTATGTCTTCGTCTGTCATTGATATCGGTTCCACTTCCAGAGCAAATAATTTGTTTGATTCAAAACTGAGCTTGAGAACAAAATTTCTCCCCTGACGTTTTGCTCTCTAATAGCATTTTTATTTGTTATTAGTTTATAGTATCCACGACATTTTACATAGTTATCCCGGTGTTGGATCGCAATTCTTGGCAGTCTTCCCTCGATATATCTCTATTGGTTCGGGTCTACTTCAATCGACCCGGCACATGTTGATTTGATTGCAATTTAGATCTGTCATCGTTTACAAGCTGACCTCAGTCAACTGTTCAGTAGCCGCATCTGAAGATAGCGGTCGAGTCACGGTATTTGATAGGGTGAAAATCTGTTTTGAATGGCAACAATTGTTCAAGGTGAAGAACATTTCCATCGCAAACTGGAAAAACGTCGTCTGTATTGATACTGATCATGTCTCCAACTTGCGAACGTCACTAATGAAAATCATGGAAACGGCTGATGTGACGCACAGACCTATGCTTTTAAATGAACTGCAAGCGTAGTTCGGGAAGCATTAATTTGGACCCGTAGTGTACGCTGCAAATGAAATGGTTCGCAAAATGTTTTTCCATACCTCTGAAGACAAGGCAGCTGCGAAACAAAATCATTACACATCCAATGGAACAAAAGACAACGAGCTGCAACCCAACACCAAAAGGTTTTGCTAAATTTAATACATCTTAGTTTTATCGTAGAAAGTGGCTGGCTTCAAACACGGTATTACGAGAGAATGAAAAAACAAGCGACATGTTTCTGTATTCCGTTCGCTTGTACAGCAATAGAACCCATTAAAGATTTGTCTTCTTTAGTTTCAGGCGGTTTCGGCATTTGATTGAGTGTTTTGAGTTTCAAGTATTATCCGCATTACACGAATGTTTAAAGAGGTTGTCAGACTTTCAGATCATTCACATTCAGTTTGATTTTCACATAAACTGTAATTTCAGTAACCGATACGTTTTCGTCATTCGAAGGGAATCTCGATTGCCGACCTCCAAGTTGACTGATTTCTAAGGCTAACTGTAGACCCGTAGGATAGTAATCTAAAGCCTTGTTATTTGATTAAATTTTGATTTTCCGTGCACTATATATGTATAATCAATTACAACACATATTTTTCCATAGCAAATATTTTTGCAACTTCATTAAGAATGTGAAATTTTAGGGGGAAAATTGTTAAAGCGGCATATTTCCAGTGTTAAAAGTCAGACAGGTCAGACAGACTTGTCCAGCCACAAATTTTTATCATCATTGTTTTCTCTGCCAACTAATTATTAAGCAAGAAACATGGCAACGAAATCAAAAACAAAGTAAAAAAAGATCCTTAGTTGTTTCCACATAACACATAACTTAGATTTTAGTTTTTTTGAAAAGAGTCGCTCTAAATTGAACTCCATAGCATCTCAGAATGGCATGTAGAAGAAGCAGGACTGATTATTCCAAATTCCAGCTGAAAACAGCAGCCGATGTCGAAATTGCTCTGTCAGTCAGTAAAATATAACGGCTCATAGCGCCTTCTCTATTTTTTAAAGTCAATCAACGTTGTAATTATCTCAATGACAGCAACTTTTTAAAATGAAATCCTTCTTTCCTTCCTACATACGTTTGTTGAAAACTAAAGTCCCCGTACCGTAGTTGTGTTCCTTGATATTACAAACGCATTTGGTAAATATCAATAGGTATTCAATGATCATTTGCTCGGAATTTTCCGTTTACACACAAGGCTTTCGGCGAGTATACGGGAAAATCAGTACAAGAGACTTCGTATCTCTTACTCCACTGTTAACATATTTGTTGACTGCTTGAACTTTTCTTCTAATAATACTAAAATAATATTGACAAGATGGCGAAAAGTCTTAAAAAGACATTGAAAACATCTCAAATAGTTGGAATTTAATCTCCCATGGCGTTAAATTATTAAGGTTGTGAGTTCATGGTCTGATTATCATAAACAGGCTTAAAATGCTTAAAATAAAACTCACATAATTGAATTGGGGACCTTTATAGATAACTTGGAAAAGTAACTTGCTTCAACATGTGCGTTCCAGGTAAAAGAAATCGAATGTGGAAGTGTTTAGATTGTGCATAGAACTCCTGATCAGATAGCAAAATCCGCAGTCGGAGCTAAAGTTATAATTATTGATGAATTTCTCGCTCTGTACTGCTGTGGCGGTATCGTGTAGCGATGTGTTATTTTCTTAATGGACTTAAAGCTATACCTCCTCTGCTTCATTACGTGCTTGGCTTAACTGGCCAACGTTGCAACATGCAGAGAAGAACTTAAGATAAAGATAATTTTTCTGTAGAAATGCTGAATAATCGCGTAGAAAGACTAAAAGCATTTTGTTTACGTCAATTCGGAACATACAACTTAGTAAACTCAATTTACCTAAATATTTGAAGAGTGACTGAATATTTAGATGCATTAGTACTAGCTTTACATTCTAGCTGGAATGTATTTCATTCAAAACTCAGACTCTGCATCTAGCTTTAAAGTGTCTGTATTGCGAAAAGCGCTTTTTCAGGTTTTGATATCTCTACAATGCGTAGAAAAGTATTCTAAAAGTATTCGAGCTTTAAAGTTCCTGCGTCGGCCACGCCCAGGGACGATGACCGGGAGTTGCTAAGTCTGGGTCCAGAACAGGTCGTTAATTGTAACTGCCAAAAAATGCCTAACCTTGACAATTACAGACTTAGGGGAGCACGGTACGAAGTAACAATTCCGAATTCTGCTTAAGTTCACGTGGTTTCACAAATTATTATTAAAAATAGTAACACAACGGACGTAGCACATCGATCTTGTTAACAACAACTTGGCAGCGTTGTAAACGACATTAAATAAGGTAGAATTGGTAGAAGACGTGGAAGCAGTGTGGTGTAGGTTCGAACTGAAAATAATAAATTGAACTATAATTCTAACTTAGATAATCACATAACGTGAAATAAGCGTAAACTACTATTAACTACACTAGCTATTAACACGAATCTTATTGTCAGAAGAAACAGCTAGCGAAAAGAACTGACCAGAAGAGTCAACGATTCCTGAAGTGACGTCACGGCTGTTAGTTTGATTATGGGTGTAAAAATAGATACTTTGTGAGTTTTCTATCAGTTTGCTACCAGTTAAGTCAACAGCTACTTCAGTCACGATTTTGTGTGCGAGTCATCAACCAAAGTGAGTTTGTTTCATTTACTTTGTGTACGTAGCATAAGCTCAGTTATTCCTGATGAAAACTTCAGAGTTTAAAATTTAAGCGCAGATCTTGTTTTCAGAAATCATTTAGTTCTGTTTTGTATGAATAGTTCATTCATGTTTGCTGTTAGATCTTGTCATGACGAGAGATGCTAAACTAGAATGTAAGCACGACATTTATATCATAAAGACTCTGTTGTTACAATTTAATATAGAAACATTTAGGTATTTTTCTGCATAGTTTCATTTGTTGTATGTATGTTCGTTGTTCTTTCAAGTCTTTTAATATTTATCAAGGTAATAACAGGTGTAGTTAATAACAATTTAAGTTAATTTCACGCTATGTGATTTATCTAAGTCAGAGTTATTGTTATCGGTTCGGAACCTACACCACACTACATCCACGTCTTCTACCAATTCTACCTTATTTAATGTCGTTTACAAATTGTTATTAAAAAGATCAAAGGTGCTACGTCCGTTGTGTTACTATTTTTAATAAGAACTTGTGAAACCACGTCAACTAAAGTAGAGTTCGAATTGCCGCTTCGCACTGCGCTACCCTAAGTCTGTAATTGTCAAGGTGAAGGCATTTTTTGGCAGTTAGAACGGCCTGTTCTGGACCCAGACTTAGCAACTCCCGGTCATCGTCGCTGGGCGTGGCCGACGCAAGAACTTTAAAGCTTGGTTTTGTGGCGAAGTTGTGCCAAAATCTAAAAATGTTTTTAGAATACTTTTCTACGCATTCTTAGAGATATCAAAACCGAAAAAGCGCTGTTCGCCATATTGAAACTTTAAAGCTTAATGCAGAGAGTTTTGAATGGAATGCATTCCAGAATGTACTGCTAGTACCAATGTATCTAAATATTTCAATCTTCAAATATTCAGTTCTTGATTTAGGTAATGTTGCTTTCTCTAATTGATAGTTTATTGTAATAGTCTATAATATTCTCAAATATTTGTATTTCTATCTAGTTATGTACGCTACAGGTAGTTATCCAGTTATATATGTTAGTCATGTAGTGTTTGAAAT
>JAOCPT020186656.1:0-13859 GCA_026546935.2 Palythoa grandiflora | reverse complement strand
TTGCTAATAGTCCCCTAGTAGCGTAGCCAATCAAAATGCAGGATTTGCATTAGTCCCCTAGTTCGGTGATACTAATATGTGTTTAATTGTTTAGTTACCGTAACTAGTTTTTTCATTTCTACGAGTAAACCAAAGAATAGTTGTTTTTGTTTTTATTATACATTTTTCACGATATTTTACCCACAGCTGGCTGTTGGCCCCCCTGTCAGAACAATGGTTTTTGTAGAAAGAGCAGTTGTTACTGTAGTCTTGGATACACGGGAATGCACTGCCAGGAGGGTAAGGTTTTAAAACAATTAAGGCCATCTAGTAAGGAAATCGCACATTACACTTTTACTGACTACCCGCTTTTTTTATAAGAACCAGTAAATTTTTCCGAGCCTAATTGTTCTAAATTTTTTGGCGACTTCAGCCTCACTTTGTTGTTAAATTGTTCTTATTTCTGTGAGCGGTTTTTAATGAAGAAAAAAAAAATAAAACAACGTATTGGAAAATGAAACACCTTGCGCCTAACATTTATTGTATACGGCTGAATTTAGAGGTGAACTACCTTCATTGTTTGTTGAGCAGTCTCTACAATTAATCTTTTTATGTTTTATGCTGTATCGCTAAGTTTTAGTCAGTTTTTTACCACAAACACTTTCCTAGTTATTAAGCCTCAGCCTGAGCTTGTTCTTAACTTGTTCTTAGTTTTTGGCAAATTTGAGCCTCGTTGTTCTTATAAAGTTGTTTTTTTAAAAAAGCGTGTATTTTGTTAATTCGACTGAACTAGTGGTTTATTTTGTCATGTCGTCTACGATGGCTGGATGTTAAATTCCTTTAAGAAAGACAAGGGCTGTTTTTTTCTTTTGCATAATTTTTTTGATAAACTACTTTAACTATACGTATACATTGCTCAAAATGAGTCTTATATCCCTGTATGCCTTGAATTTACTCAATAAATATTATTTTCTTTGAATCGTATATATATATTCACTTGACGCCTTCCAACATGATTTCGAAATTCTGTTCCCTTTGTCTCCATTCCATCTTTTTTCTTGTTTTGCAGTGCAAGCCATCACAACTGAAACCATGCACATGTTACTGCTTTATGTTGTAATTAAGTATCTCATTACCACACTAATTACGTTACAAATATGATTGCATGCCTTTATAATTGTACTATATATACATTAGAACATCGTGTTCCAATGACCGATATATAATTATATAATAATTGAACTGGATCGCAATCCTGTAAACATTGTGATCCGCTTTGTACAAAATTAATATGATTTTTTTTTCTACTGAGCGTAGTGAAAGAGAATAGAATTGATATTTCGTTCGCAATATCTTTTATCTCGTGATGTATTCACGTTATCGATAATGATTTTAGCTACAATGAACTACAGGATTCCCAACCCCAGTTTTGTAACGTTAATGGTGTTCCAGGTACCGACTGCTTATAACTACCTTTTGTATATAGCTGTTTGCGTCCCTTCGTGTCTAAACGGTGGAGTCTGCTCAAGCCCTAACAACTGCACATGCTCTGTAGGATGGAGTGGAGTGAACTGTAATAAAGGTCAGAGGAAATCAATACTTTAGACCTTGTTTATTTCGTTTTCTATTATTATATGTTCACATATTATATTATCAGTAAAGTGAAAGTACAACGCTTGTGGGACGTAGCTTTAAAAGATAAACTCACAAGTAACTTGCAGCCACTATATTGGGAACTATGGCCACATGTGAAACGGGCATTAGCCCTTGAATCTATATAAAATAAAGTAAACCTAAGTGTTAGCAGCCGCGGAAAGCTGTTTCGGCCTCATTGGGCATCGTCAGCACCGCGCAGCTAACAAGCAAGCTCAGTTTTCCATGGAAAACACACAGTTTATCTATTATATCTTATTATAATAACAGTTATTTCTCCCATTTTGATTGGTTCTCGCCTATGATATATCAGAGAACAGACGCGCGATTGACGTCACCATTACAAAGTTTTTAATTTTTTATTATATAAAACAAATAGATTCCATGTTTTTGTGCGCAGTTTGACGTCATCTGTTATCTATTACTGAACAGACGCACGCCAACATGGAATCTATTTGTTAAATCACACTTGAATAACTGCGTCATTTCCTTCATCTTTATTTGTGTCCTCGTTGCCATTTTTTATCATTTTCTTTGTCTCGACATAAACGTCACCAACGTCATCGTCATCGTCTCGGTCATCATCGTCGTTATTGTCGTCGTAGTCGTCATCGCATTGCCATTATCGTTTTCGTTGATGGTATCGTACTTGTTGCCGTTGACGGTGTCATCACTGTTTCATTTTCTTTATACATTTTATCAGATCAAAAACGTAATAACTTCTTCTGTTGTTTCTGTTTTTATAATATTTTATGAACTTCTTTCTACTCAGCTATATGCTCGAACGGCTGTTTAAATGGCGGGACTTGCATAGCACCAAACCATTGTCAGTGCGCAGTTGGTTTCACTGGCAGGTTCTGCGAAACAGGTTTGTAGGGAAATACAAAATAAGTACAGTTTTAAAATATTAACTGATATTTCCTATAAACGAACTGCATTAGATGTACATATAAGTCTATATTGCCATTAGTCAATAGACTGTGCTTTTTTTAACAAGGTGAAAATATTTTACGGTCAATCTGAGGCCAGACATAATAATTTTCAGTAGTGGAAGCATAAATTGATGGTATTATAAGCAGATGCAAAAAGCATTTTAGAAAATAAGACAAAATTTTTAATTTTGCAAGACATGTTTAGATACGCACATGGCAGCTTTAGTTGTAATTAGAAACGATATAAATTACGATTTATATACAGCTGTTGTTACACCAGGCTTTTTTCCCGTTGGTAAGAAACTTTCAGCCCACAGTAATTTGTTTTGTACGGCGGCGCGGTTGGCGCAGTGGTAAGATCTCTGCCTTCAAACCACAAGGTCTCAGGTTCAATCCCCGGCTCAGCCGAGTGTTGAACATTTTGTGACCTTCTTTTCCGCCAAAGTTGATTCGGCTTTCCATCCTCCCGAGGTCGGTAAAATGATTACCAGCTTCTGCTGGGGGCTAACCTGCGATGGATTAGTGTCCCGTCCTGGGGGAGTCATGAGGAGTTTTTAGAAACTACGACGGCAACGGCAACGGCTCAAATATATTTTTGATTTGCTCTATACCTTTTTCTGCGAGTTTTGTTTTTCTCCGCCTTCAGCTTTGTGAACGGAAAGAGACTTTAAAAGTTCCTCTTGAAGGTGTGGTACAAAATATGGCAAAGAAACTTTCCTTAATGTTGCTGAACAGGCTGAAATGTGAAAAAAAAACCTGACAATTGAAAAAGCAAATTATATTGTTTTATTGAAAAAGATCTTTTAAATAAAAAAAGTTTTTTCGATATTTAATTTCGTTCGCGAGTTATTGCAAAATGAATTTTTTTCTTACATTCGGGAAGCTACACGGTTCATTTTTCAAACGCTGTTTTCTCGGTTCCAGTTCTCGCACAAGTGAGGGTTGTAAAAAAGTTAATGTTCGCTGAATTTTTGGTATTTTGCGACGAAATTTCGCACAATTGTAGTGACATACTTAAAGAACAAAACCGTGTCGGCGAATTCAAAAAGAATAACCTCCATCTTGTAACGTTGATAACCACGTCCCAGCTTTCCAAGATGCAACGTTCCTTTTGCATACGATGAGAATGAAAACTGGGCTGGTAACGACTTGGTTCCAGACTTCTCGCAGTTCCAATACAGGGTCACTTGTTTATTCTTTATGCTGAGGGCTGCTCGGTGCCACTTTCCTACACGCATGCTCACATCAAAAGTGACAACTCTTTGACCCTTTGCATATTCCAGTATAACAGTTCCTCCAAACAGCTTTATCCCCAACACCAAAGCACGTTTGGCGTCGTAAACACTGACCAGGTAGACGCCAAACGGTTTACGTACGGGCTGAAAGGTTGCAATAATCGAGAAGGAGTGCTCAGGAAAGTAATATTTAAAGATACCAGAAACTGATGCTGAAAATGTTTTGTTATTGTGCACATTGAGTGTATTCCTTTGGCTGATTGATCTACTGCCTGGTCCGTTGATACTGTTGGATACTGAAGCTGTGGTCTGCTTTGAGAAATATTCCGCGATGTCTTTGATACCTTTAAAGCATAACAGATACATAGGTCGTTATAACAATGACAACAATAACAACAACACCAACAAAGAAAAAGAACAAGATCAAGGACAAAGACAAGGACAAGGACAAAGACAAAGACAACGGCAATAACAGCGACAGCGACGACAATAGATAATGACAATAACAATAACGACAACAGCAAAGAAAATGACAACAACAACAGCAACAGCAAACAGCAATGATTACCAAAGTGATAACAGTAAAAACAACAACATTAACATCAGCGGTGACAATGACAACGAAAATGATAGGGACAAAGGCAATATCAAAGAAACGACAATGGAAACAACTGACGGTAACGATGATTTGTAAAAATAATTTGTTTTTCCAAAAATCATCACTACATCAATAACCCATGGTATTCAAAAAGATAATCACTTGTCGAAGCAAAAACAAATAATACACTGTAAATCATGTACACCTATTTTAGGACTATTTTATGAAATGATTTATCGGGTCGTATTTTCCTCGTCAGATTCAGCCAATTACTACTGCAAAAAAATGTATTTTACAGAAAATGGCAAAACAATATATTACATGATTATTGTTTTGTTACCCAATTATTTTATTCAAGCTTAATTTTTACCGTTTTATTTTCCTTTCCATAACTATTTTGCTATCCCGGCCTTTATTACTCATTATGAAATAATTTGGATAGTACGTGAGTTTTGATTGGTCAATATGAAATAATTTGGACAGTACCTGCCTTTTGATTGGTCAATATGAAATAATTTGGATAGTACGTGCGTTATGATTGGTCAATATGAAATAATTTGGATAGTACGTGCGTTTTGATTGGTCAACAAGTGTATTTTCGTAGCGCTATGAAGCACGAAAATGACATGTCAGGCTCCTACATGTTGTGAGAATTTGTGCTCGTTTCACAACACAAAAAAAGCTATTCGTGCTTCGTGGATCATTCTTTAATTATTTCATAAAAAGTAAAAACATTTTCTCCGTGCATTCATAGGCTGATGAAATCCTCGGCAATATTTGTGAGAATTCTCCCAAACGTTTGCCTCGATTTTCGCCAGGCTATAAAGGCACGGAGAGAATGATTTATTTTTAAATTGTAAGTATATCTTCATTCTACTTACCATAGCAATCGTACATATTGCAGCGCCTGGATTCTGTACGTTCGCCCTCACAGCTCCTGTTACTAGAACATTGTCTTGTCCTTGATTGAATACCGTTGTCACACTTTTTGGAGCATTTTGTCCAAGGGGACCATGGTTTCCAGCCTTTGGGTTCGGAAGTGAAACTTACGAATCAGCATAATAATCTAATTATGAACGTTTTTAGGTTAACATTGACCGAAAACGGAACATCTAAAACAAGCAGCTGACAGATGTTTATCCGATATATGCCATTTGGGAGGTCGTTATAGTGAAAACCTGTGACCAAGGGCTTGAAAATGCTTTGGACCGTTAGTCCTTTTAGAAAAAGTAAAACTATGTTATTAGTACGGTTTAAACTAAAGTTACACATGCAAATACTTTGAAGTTTAACCAAAATAATAAAAATATACAGTTTTGTTTTTCAGGCTTAATGTATTTTATCTTAGCTCTCTTCGGTGAGCAAATCCTTTTTTCTTTCATTTTACGCCTATTTTTGCTTTGGTATGTCCCAGCTGAGGTAAAGAGGATGAGCAGTTGCATAAATGCGATGCCTATCTTACCCCCCTTCTGCCATCCCCACAGAAACCCCCTTCTCTCATCCCCACAGAAACCCCCTTCTCTCATCCCCACAGGTACCACATTCTCCTATCCCCATGGGCTTGTAGTTGTACTAAGTCTGACTATACTTTTTTAGGTACGTTGTATTGGTTAATTGTTTAATTTTCGTCGATAACTATAATTATAAACCTGTCACATTTCACTCCCTGCTTCTCTTTGGGGGACTAAGACCAACGGTGGAAGAAAAATTAAGGTTCAGCACCGAAAGAAATTATCGTTAAATATATAAATGTAATAGATATTGTCACACTATGTAATAACTAAGCTGTGTATTAATTTGGAACAGAGATATACATCACGGCCGGCGAAGCAAGGAGGACAGGCGGGGCCCCAGTCCCGCAATTCTCGGGCCGAGCACAACTTTTTTTGCAATGAACAGTTTTTAACAAAACCAAGTTTATTGTTGGCAAAAGGTACTGACACTGAATAACCATCTTTTATCAACAGTTCTTAGCCTGTGATTATACCCTATGCCACGCCGTATTCTCTGCCATACTCATTGTTTGCTAAAAATATTTTTTAGCGCTGTTCTCATTCATCAAACCTGGCAATCGTTACTGACAAAATAAAACTTAACCCATCCCAAATTGTTCAAAATTATCACCAGAATACCCAGAATTGGCCTGTAGTTTGCCAAAATTTCCCGGGGCAGCATAATCTCGGACTTCCCAAGACGGTCGTGTCTTCGGCGCTCGATAAAATGTTCTCGGCTTCATTTCGTTCTTAGTCGCGGCGGGCTAAATCTCCTGAAATTTTTTAAACAATAATCTTACATTGTATTTCACGCTTTTGCTAAAGCCACTTTTGATTTTTCAATTCAGTGGATTTCTTTTTTCAAAAATGCGTTAGTTGAGACATCACCTCATAAGACATTATGAAGAATTTCAGAAATCAAACTGCTTTCTTCGTGGAACAAAATTTCCAGTGATCGGAAATCGGTAGTGGGTTGAGCCGTTGAATTTGATATCAATATGCATCAATTATAGGACCACACCCAAGATTAGCCAATAAATTCGTTGAAACAAATTATCGTGAACTGTGGAACAACATCACGGATTTTTGTGAGACCTTTTACCTTAACCTTAGTTGCACGTAAACAAAAGAGGAAGAGGAAAATAAGATACAACTTTACCTGTGTTCGGTTAGGGGGCATCAGTTTTCACAAGTCAAGGTGAAAAAATTGCTTGTTTTTAAACGCTATTCAAACTTCTGAGGCTAAGAATTAAATTGGCACTGAAGTTTTAATACGCACATGAAATTTTATCAAATGTTTGGATTTCGATTGGCAGTCGTTTCATTTTCTTATACTCCTTCATAGGATCGCGTTATTTTTACAGACTTTTTAGAACAGCTGGTTAATTCTGAGCTGCCGTAAATGTGTATAAAATCAGCTTTTGAGTGAGTTGAAAGAAAATGATTGTAACTAAATATATTTGTGACTGTAAATGCAATTTTCCTTGCCGTTGCTCAAAATTGTATTTCTAACAAACTACTCTGATGAAAATTAGGAAAATCCGTTTAAAATCAAAGAGTGTAACTAAAGGTAATGCTCGACTCTATGCAAGTAATTTATTCCAGCCCCAGCATACAAGGATCTGAACAAAACTACGTTTGAAATGTGTTTCGTGACTGTAAAAATGCCGTTATATCATTCTTCCACACCGTCGCTGTTGCGCATCAGTAAAACAATTACCAATTTCTGAAAACTGTTTGTCTTAAAACTAAATCTGAGACTCAAATTTTGCTAAAGTTATGAAAACTGAAGCTCGTGCAAAATTTACCAAAAAATGTGAATAAACCCAAATGAGAATCAATTACAAGTTAGTTTATAAATAGACTTAAAGTGCTCTGAAAGTGTATATCGTTTATTTTGTTGTCTATCTTTTAAGATTTGATTTCTGTTGTGGTACTTTAGATTACGACCCGTCACGACGATTGACGGACCGCGTATTTTGGCACCTACCCAGTGAGGCGTTAATTGAGTTACAAGTAACCCTACTATTTATCTCATTTTTAAAGCCCTTGAGAAATGTGCATGCAGAGTAGGAGAAAATATATATGATTGATTGAGAATGAAATCTTTTACCCATACAAGGAAGGTAAATCTCTTGCGCTTTTTCGTTTTACACCTTTCTGGAGACAACTTGATGATAACTAAAGTTTACTTTACACTGTTTTGGCGTCGGAATGTAAAGCATCAATCGTTAATCCTATAAATCCTAATCTGGATTTTCTTTCCTTTAGTTGTTCTACCCTGATAATCCTTTAACAGATGTTTTGTAGCTGTTTCTCTGGTTTATAAATTATTGCATCATGAGTGATATGAATTGTTTGTTTGTTTGTTTGTTTGTTTAAAACCTACGTTTATTTGAGGCACGAAATGGACAATCACTGTATACTGCAAGAGTTAACAACATCATTTTGATAAGTTTTAGAATGAGAAGCAACTGTACCAGCTGCTTAGTAGATTTACTTATTTACATAATTTCTTACAATTTTACCGGCTTGTGTACATAAATACTGACCTATTTACAAATACTTACTATTTAGCTACTTACTAACTTTTAAAATACTAATACTTTCTTATCGTCTAATTGATTCACTTGAATAAATATACAAAACATCTCAAAGCGTGTTACGAAATAAACTAGTCTAACAGTTTCTATAAAATTTAAAGTACTTCACTATTTTGAGCAGTTCTCCCTGTTTTTATCTTTCGACGGGGATTAGAGAGAATTACCGAACAATATTAGCGGTGATCCAAACACCAAACACGACCGCAGAAATCCTTCAAATCAGTCTGGCAATGACAGGTATTACAGTGTCGTAAATAAGGTTTGATATAAAGCGGTAATGACCGGTCAAGAAAGAAAAGATCGAAAAGGGTGGGGAATTAACTGATAAACAGTTACGAAATCACAGAGTAGAGTTTTCCAAACACTGACCTTTATCATTGACCTGTTTACTTGGTTTAACAAAGGAGTAATATCAGGCGAGGGGGATAACCACGTGCTGTACTGAAGTCAAGGGTTTATTCAGCATTTGCTCCATAAGAGTGTGAAATAAAATTACGAGAAATAGCTGTGAACGGAAATCTGTGGTGTTTGTATCCCCTTTTACAAGGTCTCGTATTAAACAAGTGCCTTCAGTATGATATGGCGCGTGGTTCAAGAAAAACTCACGTGCGATCCTGTATGTCAATGAGTAACTCAGGAGAAAGCAATTCTTATCATAGTAAGCCATAATCTCATCTGGTGACTGTCGGATCGACGCCGTTTTTTATATTCATGGGCACTCAGTGAACTGTGGGCTCACGGTCTCTGGCAGGTTTAGCTTCAGTTGAAATATTTGTTTTTGAAAACATCACTATAGAATTAAAAATTGAACGCTGAGCTGATTTAGCTGCCGCTAAATGACTGATAACAATTTATCTAAGATGAATGATTGATATAACTCTGATAAACAATCGATTTTATTAAAATAAAGATATAAAAAAGATATAAAGTTTTTTTTTTCAAAGGCGTTGTGGATAAAGTTGGTTTTCATTTCCAAGGGAAAGGTCACAATAAAATACGCCACAACAAATAAAGTTTTCATCTGACTTAGACACAACTCACCGATCTCTGCCAGAATTTCATTTTGGTTCTCCTCTGTAGCAGGAGCCGTGGCTCCAAAGAGGTCATCATATCGTGCAATTAGCATCCGTGACGAATTATGGTACACCATAAAGACAAGGTAAGTCTCACCAGGGTAAACTTCAGCCAAACACCTTCGCTTTTCTCCAAAGCCATACACTTTCACATAAGGAAAAGGGTACATTTCAAGTATTTCTTCTATGATTTGCCGTCCTTTAAAGAGTCTTATAATCTTAAAATCAGCAGCATAAACTTCTGTTTGGTCGACCATTCTTTGAGAAGGATAGCGTCGCACCGTCTTTCCAAGGAATACAACTTTCGCGAGTTTTGCTCTCTCACCAACCGACATTTGCTTCCAACCATTTAAGAGAGGGATGCAAGGTTGACAAACGTCTACGAATGTAAACAAAATTACTGCAGCCAAAACAGTACGTTGGTAGATATTCCTCATCATCATGATCTTTGGATTAAAGGCTGTACTGCAAGACGACAGCGAAGATTAAAAACCTGCCAAAATGTGTCGCACTTCCCTCAAACTGTCTCAACTCCCTTGCAATGTCCCTCGTCACTCAAACATGCGGCAAAACCTGTTTATTTCATTTCCTTTTTCCACAGGATTTCTGTCTGCAGTTGTGACTTCACCGGCGACAGTTTGTCAAGATAGGCTCGTGGGAAGATCTGGTTCCAGGCTTCGGATCTCTGGTGTCTGTAACACAAAACGTGCGTATTATTCAGTTCAGAGACAGAGCCAATACCAGAACCACAAAAGACGTGTCTCTTGGAGATAACCCTACGCAAATCGGTGAACATAAGAGAGAGAGATAAGATTTGCCACTCAATTAATCATCAATTAATCCTAGTTCCGAGCGTTGATGATAATGCGATAACACTTGCACATATTTGTAGATGAAAATTAGCCGGTTTGTACCACCGCTCCATAACAAAAACATTTCTTCTTTCAGTCAGATTTTTTGTCAGTGAAAGTGAAATTAAACAAGACTATATATTTAAATGGTGAAATAGGTTTTTTTAGCTTCTAAGCTGAAATGGAGAATTCAGTCATTGTCGCAGTGTCACGCAGAACACGCAAGTCAGAGATATATTTAGAATCAAGGATACTGAAATATTATTATATATCGAATACTTTCTTAAATTCTGAACTGTTTTATAAAACAAACTGATCTCTGACTCTGAGGATGATGAGGATATATCAACCCACAACCTCAATATGTCATCAGCTCTTCTTTGATTTTAAAATATACAGGTCAACATTCCAAGGCTAGAATTTCCAACTGATTGTTTTTGCAATAAAATATAAACACAGCTCTTTCAATATCATTAAAATCAAGATTCGAATTAGTGGACTACGTAAAGAAAATTTCTTTAAGTGAGTTTAACCCCTTTACGGAATGTTGAAATTTCATAGTAGGAGTTTTATTAAACTGGTAAAAATGGACAAAGTTCTGAATTTTGTGCAATACAACAGACATTTTCTGAATTTACATTTCAAGACAAACAAAATCAATGATCACTTGTAGGATTTCAACTACCGTTTCAAAAGTTGAGACATTCCTAATTTATCTGAAACTGGGGTTAGAAGGTAAGGGTTAAACATAGTTTGCTTTTTTCATGCACAGATCTCCTTTCGAGAGCATACTTTACAGATCTTTGTACACGCCTTTCAACACCAGTAAGTGTAACATTTTAAAGTATGACCTACGGCGCCGCCTTCTGATGCATAGCCGTACTTCACTATCAATTATCTCCCCTAACAATCTGCGCGCCACTCTGGCACCAAAATTGTAATAAGGCTTTTTATATAAATTTGTTTTTAACTGTTTTCCCTACTTGTTCAATTAATTGCAAGAGAAAACTGAGTTTTCAAACGTAGGCAGATATGACATTAACTTTTGCATTTTTTTTCCAGTGAAGTCAAGGTCATATTTTTTAACCCCATTTAGTTTTTTGAAAACACCCTTCGCCCTCGGGAGACAGAATGTCATTTGATAAAGTTTAATTTTTTTAAAAAAAAGATATACTCAAATTCAAAGTGCCTATATTGGTCTTGGTTGCATTTTTTATGGCACGCTTTTTGTATAATAACAAATGAAACTGAAAAGTTTTACCAGAAAGCTCAAGTTCGACACGAAAATTAAGAACAAGCCAAGTGGAACAAGATAAAAAAAAATCCCTGATCACCTGATGGCTGATTAGGTCTTGCACGTATAGTTTGTGTGCTGCCGTAATGATCCACAATATTTTAACAAACAAAACATAGTACTTTTTCAGAAAAACCTTCTATATAACAACGTGAAGCTAAAAGAGTAAAAAGTTAAAGAACACCAGCTTAGCCTTGGGTCATATTGGAAACTTAGGAGAGATGAAGACTTTCTATTTAATAGTATTTTGGATACTGCAAAAGTCATGGAAAAAAACCGTTCAGTTGATTCTACTTTGGCTACTATTCATCTGTGCAACATCCCTACGATACAGGCGTAACTGATATGAATTTTACAAGTACAATTTGTAATTATACTATAGTATATTGTTATAAAATGGCAAACATTTTATGTCTTTAAATGAAAAAAAGAGACTCAATTTTGTTTCAAAAGCGCAATGAATTATGAAAAACCGCCTGGAATTACAAAAATTCTCGAACGGCGAATTAGTAACATATGTACACCGAACACTAAAAATTATGTTAGTAAAAATTGTAAGAACATTCAGACCGGTGAAAATCCTCAGAATCATTGGAAACATTCAGTTACTGCTTCACTTCAAATATTAGACGGTTCTTTTGCATAGAAAAGAGTATAAGAAGCGAGTTGTGTCGATTTTTCATGCGGTCCTACCAAAAAGATACGATAGTACGCGCACTCTAATTGGTTAATGTTCTGTTTTCTAAATCTGAATTGAAATTCACGCCATGGGATTACACAATGTGGCAAAACCTGAAAACTTTTACACAGCAATACTATTCTCTGGTAGTAATAAAAAGTTGTTGCTGTTATGTCTTCCTAGATAATTTTAGAAAACATTATGACGCAAAGGAAACTCGGAACATGGAGAGACAACTCCTTGTTTTCTCTCAACACTTTACTTGTGTTGTTTTACGTCATAGTTTTTAAATACCTATATTCTTTATAGAAGAACCAGTATATTTTATTCGAAGCTCTTTTTTATTCTTGACATTTTGCACGAATTGAGCTTTAATTTGTTTTTATTTCTGAACCATTGATAATCATAAACGGCTTGAGTCTGTTCGCCGGCATTGACTCTTTTGACAAAATTTGCCTTATTTCAGCCATAATGTAATGATATTTGTAAGAATATGAAAATAAATCTGTTTTTGTAAAACGACAAGCAACGTTTTAAGGAAATTATCTCTGTGAATAAAAAGTTTCATTTACAACTGAATTGTGCTTAACGGTGTTCTTAATTTTTGGGCAAATTTGAGCCTTGCCGGTTGGTCTGATGAAGTGTTCTTATAAAAAAAATGTGTGAACTGTCTATAAATTACGACATTCCTCTATTAGTTGTCGCGTTTCACGTCATGGGCCAATTCTGATTCTTCTGACGCCAAAGAGCTAGGACAGTAAAACAGTTTGAACAAACCAATGCGAAACGGGAAAAATAAATCATAGTTATATACTGAAGATATACAAGGCTAATTATAACACTATAATAAGTTGGTCAATTTTTTTGTAGATGTCTCGACACTTTGACCTAGTTTTTTTTTATGAGGCTCACTGGTTTTAATTTTTTAGCGCTTTCAGCCTTGAATTGTTGTTAAACTGTTCTTATTTCCGCTTTGAACTGTTCTAAATGTACACAAACGATAAAAACCTATAACTGAGGAACTTCAAAATTTATTTTTCATATCAGTTAATGCTATTACAAACAATCTTTTTCAAATTTCAATGGTATGTTGAACACGGGCACAAAGAAGTGTGGACTATATATGATGCAAATAATCTTGGCACAAGATTTTTGTCCACTTGTAATTCAAACTGGCGATAGGAAACGTTCGTTACAAGTTGAAGAAGAAACTATTAACATTAAACAAAACGATTCAAACCTTTATCAATGTATCAGCTGTACTTCATGATTCAATTTCACGCCATTTTAACTACCAAACATTTCAGTGTAAACTTTGTCCCATCCAAACCTTCTTCCTGCGGTCAATCAGCTTTTATAATTACGTCATTACTCAGCAAAAAAAAAAATCAGCATACTATTAAAGAAATATTGAGTCATCGCAAACTTCTTTTTCTCAGAAGAAAAAGCCTCTGAGTCACTGATGGGAA
>JAOCPT020185772.1:0-13859 GCA_026546935.2 Palythoa grandiflora | reverse complement strand
AAAGTGATATTTACACACGTAAAAATATCGTATTTTTACGTGTGTTTAAATACGACATTTCTCAGTGGTAGAAAACCCTATAAGACACTCTTGTTTATATAATAAATATATATACTTTATATGACAGAGTAGCCGGAGCCCATCTGTAACGAAACATATTTTGGAGAATCGGCTAGAAGACTCGACGAGAGAATCAAGGACCACAGCGCATAAGACATAAAGTCTGCAGTATTAAAACACAATATTGACAGTGGCCATCCACCTGTTGATTTAAAAATCCCAGAGACTAACTTACTCTAACTATTACCGTAAGAGCAAAATATCTGAAGACCTCTTTATAAAAGACATACTGCAACCGAAATTGAATGAACATGGTAAACAGCCCTTTTTTTCTTCTTAGCTTAGTGACAATAATTCAGTATAATTATTTTGCACTGTCATTGCATAAAATTTCACTTTTTTAATAGATACTGTAATCAGTCCCTTTCTGTCCATTTGGGAAGGTGCTATGCATTTATTGTGTAGAAAATGTGGTGAATTAGTTTCACTACAGATAATGTCGCTTGATAGCGACGGTCGAAGTACATAAAGACAAATATGCTGACAAAATTTCTTTTTTTAATTGTTTACAAAATTTTGTGTTGAATTTGAATTGAACAAGATTATCACCATTTTTTTTGTATAAGCATTATAAACGTGAAGTTATGAAGTGGCAAATGTTAATTTTTCTAATTTTTCCGCCAGGCTGTCTATTTCACGGCAACGTTTCCATATATTGTGCTCACAATCTTCTTTGTGCGCGGCATTACTCTGGAGGGATCGAGTGCTGGAATTGCGCACATGTTTAAGCCACAGGTATTTAGCTGTCTGTAAATTGTCTGTATATGTATATTGTATATTGTAAATGAATGTATAGTGAAGTGACTTCCGTTTACACGAATGCACAATTAGATAACAGCTACCAGAGTCATTTAAGTTTTTATTGTTCTGCATGTTCGGACATATGTAGACATAAACTAAATCTCTGATTACAAAATCTGATCTCGTTAAGTGGTAAAAAACATTTTAGAACTCCACAGAACTCTGAACGCGATCAGTACTTTCTCTTTTTCTCTATATAAAGTCGGCTTCGGGTTGTTAAAACTATTTGATAGTTTGAAATTTCATGTCAACTGCAAGTAAATGTGGTTTTGATGAGCCAGTAAATAATACTCGGGAGAAAATCTGAGCTTTATTTGGAAATCGAACACAAGACCTGCCCGTATCCCAGGCGGATGCTCTACCAATGAGCTACTGCATGGTGAGTGAGGTCCACACATCAGCCAGTTCCCTTAGGCATGCTGCTACACTGAATGTTAGCTTACACATTTACGTCAGTCTCAGAAACTTCAATACTTAATACTTTCAAGGCATGTGATTGATCACGGATGTTTTATTATTAACTAGTTTCACCAGCTTTCAAGTCCTCAAGTTTGGATGGAGGCTGCCACGCAGATTTTCTTCTCACTTAGCTTAGCTTTTGGAGGACTCATTGCCATGTCAAGCTACAATCCAATCCACAACAATTGTCGCCGGGACGCCATAATGGTTTCTATCATCAACTGTAGTACTTCAGTGTTTGCCAGTATTGTGATCTTCTCAATCTTGGGATTTAAGGTTTGTTAAAACTATTTGCGTTTATTTATTACATAACGATTACTGGTGGTATAGTTATGGCAATTCGCTCTCGTAATTTTTCAACTGATACATATCACTTGGTCCTGGTGTTATTACGCTCACTGCTATTTGTAAGCAGTTTGAATTTCGGTTTTCCCATGCATGCTGTAAAAACTGAGAAGCTTTGTAAGAAAACAAGCCGGGCTACATAGTGGATGATCGTTATCCTGATGGTTTTTACCCAAACCCTGCTACTACCATTATTTTATCATTATGCGACGTTTAATGTTGTGCAGGCACTCTTATGACGGAGATTGAAGAGTTTTTGTCTAGCGTGAAAACCGACAACTTGTGGAAAAAGATGGATTGTGGTAGCCAGTTGTACAAGGTTTTTGATTTGTTAAGGAGTACTTTTTGGCAGCAGCATAACAAAATAAAGTATGATAAAAGCTATAATCCAAAAGGAATGTTCAATGCACCAGCATTACGCTAACTAGAAATATGACGGTGTTGTGTCTGTTTAGGCCACACAGAACTACAAAGATTGCTTGGGAAGAAATGCTGCTCTGAATTCCACAACAGCGCTAGCTAACACCAATAACACACAAAACGTTACGTTGGAGGATTGTAAAAATTTGGAATTCTGGCTATCCCAGGTGAGTAGTTCTGCTATATTTTCTGTTGTTGTTCATAGTTGGTAGTGCGCAATTGTGTCTTATACACACCTAACTCACAACTACTAAAAAGATTTTTGAAGTTTTTATTTTGCTTTTGTCTCGTTTCCCGTGTAGGTTGCATCAGGTCCTGGGTTAACCTTCATCGCGTTCACAGAAGCCATTGACATGTTGCCAGTATCACAGCTGTGGGCCACGCTGTTCTTCTGTATGTTGCTGACACTAGGACTAGGCAGTATGTTTGGTACCCTAGAGGGTGTAGTTACTCCAATTTATGATCTGAAGCTTGTGCCATGGAGGAAGGAAATCATTACAGGTAGGCCAAAAAATTTCCATCAACTGACCTAGGTTGTAAAAAGGCAAATGAACTAGAACAAGTTGCAGCGTGATGTATGCAAACAGGAAGCATGTAAGTTTGGCTCTTGGGACGTAATACGGAAGATACTGCAGATCCAAAAACAGTCCGGCATCTTGAAGCAAAAACATGACTCAATTGACTGAAAAGGAACGTATCTTGAACAAAGTGTGTTCTTAGAAGCTCTCATTATACCCGTCTTCCTTTACAATTTCCTTTTTTTTCCTTACCGTAGTTATTTTAGTTAGTAATTCTAATTATTAATCTTACCGTTGTTATCCTAGTACTTAAATCCCACGTTAAAGCCCTGCGCTTGCATAACTTCATAAGGAGTTTTGGGCGGGCTTATATCCGGGTGGTCTTATAAGCGGAATAAAAGAAATGTCTCGAAACGACGAGATAAAAAGTATCTGAGAAACGAATCGAAGCTAACATACCATTAAATTTAGAGTTACATTTCAGTATAATACATTTATTGTGCGTCACAAGAAATGGAGAATTCATTTCAAATGCATTGTATAACACTTATGCGACTGGAATTACCGGAACGTATTCTTACACTTATACGGTAGATGGACTTATAAACGGGGGAGCTTATATCCAGGGGGGGGGGGTTATATTCCGAATAATATCTTCGTTGGCTTATATACGAGAGGGCTTAAAACCGGGGGTTTTACGTGGGATTTTACGGTATTAGCTTCATTTTGTCTTACCTTAGTTACCTTAGTTATTTTTATCTTAATTTCATAGATGTACAGGGCTCTGAACTCCAGAATGGGCGCCTTGTTTTATTATCATTTATTATCACATCGGTTCTCACTGCGGCTTTTTAAACTTTAGGACTTATTTGTTTGGTTTGCTTTCTGGTTGGGCTGCTTTTCTGTCAGCGATCTGGTGAATACTGGCTGCAGATGTTCGATACATTCTCTGCCAACATGCCTCTGTTACTGATCGCGTTCTTTGAAGTCGTTGGAGTGTCCTACGTTTATGGCAGTGACAAGTGAGTATCCTTTATAAAATACCAGCGTGTGCATAAACACCCATCTTAATGAACAAAAACTTGGATCTATTTGTTTTATATAATAAAAAATTAAAAACTTTGTACTGGTGACGTCAATCGGGCGTTTGCCCTCCAATAGCTGAGATCATAGGCGAGAACCAATCAAAATGGGAGAATAACTTGAGTTATTATATAACTCCTATTAGATTGTAAAATTGAGTTCATGAAGCAAAATAGTAAATTTCGATCCTCACAAGTAACTGCGTACGACTGTCTAGATCTTAGTTTGGTCATGCGTAGTAGTCAACTGTAAACTCAAAGTGCGTTTTCTGATTGGTCAGGTTTGATGACGATATCGAGTATATGATATCCATCCGGCCTGGTTACTACTGGAGATGGACATGGCGCTACATTTCACCTATTCTGGTCGGTGTCATCATTGTGGCAAGTGTCATCAACATGTGTTTGCATCCCGTTGGTTATACAGCTTGGGATCCTGTTAAAGTAAGTATAACTTTCCTGGCGAACTGTTTGCATCCCGTTGGTTATACAGCTTGGGATCCTGTTAAAGTAAGTGTAACTTTCTTGGCGAACTGTTTGCATCCCGTTGGTTATACAGCTTAGGATCCTGTTAAAGTAAGTGTAACTTTCCTGGCGAACGGAATAAGACTATCCAGGTTATCTAACAATTACTCAACGAACGCCCGTTGGATATGAGGTGATACATAGCTGATGAGGTGCGAAGCGCCTTGTCTATTTTCACCTTGTATCCAACAAGACGTGAGTGGAATAATTGTTTTATTAAATATATTCAATTCTCAACAATTAGACACTTAGAAATTATAGTCAAATTTTATTTAATTCTGTTTCATTTTTACAAAACACACGGAAAAATAATGTTTCCATATTAGGTCATTCGGTTTATGAGCTGATAACCTAGATTCAGTAAGCCAATCAGAACGCTAGAAACACAATGTTCGAAATTGGAAATTTAATAATATTGTATGCCTAGATCCTTCCTAAACCTTTTCACAGCCTTCTGTTTTGTCTTTTGAGTTGACTGAAGCTTTGGATGGTACGTGGTTTTTGTACTAAAAGTTAATGTTTGTTGGGATATACCTGGATCTAGTTGTTATACTAATATTGTTACGCGCGGCTCAAGTTTAAAGAAGCCCTAGTTTAGTGTTTATTACAGCTATGGCTCTTGTTTCCTTTAGTACTACTTTCTATTGATCCTAAAATAACCCATGTAAGAAGCAGCAGTCGCTACTTGTTGCTTATTTAAAGGAGAAGGCAGAGCAGTTGGTAAGGACACACCCTATTGTGAGGGGAGACCCTAGTTTAGTGTTTATTACAGCCATGGATCCTGGCTAAGGAGAAAATCCCCTCTCTTGTTTGCTTTAGTAGTACTTTCTATTGATCCTAAAATAACCCATGTAACAAGCAGCAGTCGCTACTTGTTGCTTATCTAAAGAAAAAGGCGTAGCAGTTGGTAAGGACACACCCTATTGTGAAGGGGAGGCCCTAGTTTAATTTTCACTGATTCCAATGTATGTTTCGACTTTCCTCTGATCGGCATAGCTTTAAAACAGAGCACTTAACAGAGGGAGGGGATAAAGGGGACACCGTCAGCTTCTAATGGTACCGGTTTTCTGGACTGATGGAACTTCCGATGTTAAATAATAAGTGGCTACTTTTACCATTTTTACCTCAACTTAATCCATGCGCTTTAAATACTTGCTGTCGTTGATCCTTTGCTATTTAAGCGAAGTTCAGTTCACGTCAAGGTTTGACTGCTATATTTCCCGATACAGGCGGATTCCTTCCTGGCTGCATATCCGTCCTGGGGCTACTTAATCATCGCCTTTCTGATGATGAGTTCTATGCTGATGATACCTGGAGTGTTTGTCCTTCGCTACTTTGGCCTTCTTAAATACGAGCAGCGCCCTGTCAAACCTGGTCAAGAACTGATTGTTCCTCCAGGAACCGTAACTCCTTCAATGTCCCATGTGCCACTGACGGCGACAGAACAACCTCTGGCTGGTGCTTACAAAGATGATGATGATGATGATGATGAAGAAGAGGTGGCCAATGAACGTGTAACAGTTATACACTAACATGGCTTTAAAGGGGGGGAAAGAGGGAAATAGGTTGTGTTGGGTACCAATAAAAATTTAAAGCGTGAGGGCCTCGCTAAAAAGAACTAAAACAAGAAAATAAACCTTTTTATATTTTTCCAAACCCTTTTATCGCAGCCTCACACTATTCAGTTTTGTTTGACTGACAAAGCCCACTCGCGCCCCTCTTCTGTAGCATTTTGTGCGATGTTAGGAAGTTACTTTATTTTCGTTTTAAAATATTTCTTAGAAGTAGCGATTTCTCATCTTTAAAAGTGCACTGCGTGGCTATAACCACGTATAAATAGGTTTACATTAGATACTGTGTTTTGTATTTTGGCCCTTTGAAAAATATCTTTCTTCATATATAGCAATACTAATTTCACTTATACTGATAAATATTATTTATCAATTTTGTCTTCTTCATCCTACCGTGTTTGCCAAAGTGAGAAGAAAGTTGAAACTTCCCGGTGGAGTTTAATTGGTACAGTGATCCCCAGTGGTCCAGTTTGGTAGGTGATTATTGGCGAGGATCCATATTTGAGTGTTAACTTGTCTGTGTTTCTTCTCATTTTGACCGACTCGTTAATGGAAAAAAATAGAGACTTCATATCTAAAGCATTATCTATAAAGTGCCAAAGCGTTTTATTCCGTTTATTTTATTTAGAAAAATCCTGAAAAAGTCTGAACCAGTCTTTACAGGCCCCGTACTTTCAACATTTGATCTAATTATATTTATACGTAGGCCTAAAACATACCCAGCACAGTCGCTCTTTAAACCTATTGTTCTGGAGTGTGTGAATAAGTAACTAGAACTCCATGATTCTCTAGTCATTGTATTTTTAAAAAGTTATTTATAAATGTATATGTCGCTCCAATGAATACCACTTAAAAATTATCAAAAGATATTTGGCACATTTTTACTGTTTGCCGCGTTTGTGATTTGATTGATATGTATATATTCAAAGGTTAATGACCATTGTCAACCGGAGAGTTTACCAGTCATCGTCTGGGACTGTGGCTAAATGAACTCACTAAATTCGATCACTTTATATTATTCTATTCTTGAAAACCACAATTTAGAAGATCATTTTTCAATCTACTATTTAAAACTGAATTCGAGTTTTTCGCGGGGGTCACAAAAATGTTGGTGTTAAGAGTCTTTCAGGTTACTTCAAGAAGTAGAGTTTTCAGTGAAGAAAATGAACGCACTGTCAACCATTGTCATATTCAAGTGAGTTCTTTCTTCCCCAATTTCAGTAATTTAAAGTGGCACTACGATCAAATCTTGAGGTCTTTGATTTTTGTCATTTTAAAACATTTTAAAGTACTTTCGAGTTTTCAAAAGAACAAGAATGACCTTTTCTGCTTTTCAAAAGCTTTTCTCACTTAAAAGTTATGAAGATTTCAACCACAGATTGTAAAAAGCTATGACGAAGCCAGTTTTCAATCAATCGCAATCAAACTTGGAAAGCTTAAACTTTGGCTGCTATTCCAAAAAAATGTGTTAATAGTTGCTGTGGCCACTTACTAGTTTCCAGTCTCCTAAGACGCTTTTTGTTTATTTTTTATTCTTATCCAGTATCTGAAAGATAATAAAATAATGACAGAGCTAAAATCTGTTTCTGCCATTTTAGACGTTTGAGTGCAGTTGTGGTGACTCAAATAACTGTTGTAGAAAGTTGTTGCCATAGCAACGAATTGACAGAGTTAATTTTGCTGAACAGTCAAACCTTAATAAACGTCACAAGTTTCATTGTAATAATTCATGTGTTGCATTTCAGGTAAATGACGTCATCACTAGCAATGACGACCATTTCTAAATTGAATTATCTCTGGAAAGAAAAGAGATATTTGAAAACGGAAAAAGGCAACATGATTCACTACTAAATTTTCTTCCAAAAAAAGTAAAAAACGAAAAATTTTAATTTGATTGTAGTGCCATTTAAAATTTTTTTTTTACCGAGTTATGTAATGGCTAACGTAACGGTCACTAATTTCTAGGATATTGTAAATACGCCAAAGGTTTTGTTCACGAAAATTATTAGAGTCTAAAACGTCAATTGTATTACCATTTGGTTTGATGGAAATAATTGTAAATAGATTCGTTTGTCTCTTGCCAGTTTTCAAGATTTACAAGCAATACATACTTCAGGTAGTTTAAAATATGCTGCGACACCAGCTTTTACTACCGTGAGAATCAATCGGGTTTTCTTTGATCTTTGAAATGTTTTCAATATTTTCTTTTGAAACAGTGAATGATTTCAACCCAGGAGTAACAGTAGATCGTATGTTCTGATAGTCCGGGTTAGTGTAGTCCTGAGAAGGACTGTTGTCGATGCTTGTGACTGACGTTTCGACAACTTGTGCGGAACGGTCATCTTCTGAAGATGACTTAAGCAGAGGTTGTCGAAACGTCAGTCACTAACATGGACAACAGTCCTTCTCAGCCGGATGATCTGAACATACGATATAATCTTTCTTTTCTCGAACTTAAGTTGCTCAAGCAGTTTTCAAAAAAGTCTTCAAGAAACGACAAGACAAAACTAGCCTGCTTTCGGCCCAATGATTAAGCCCAGTGCCATTGGTTTTACCAGTACAACACAACTCCAGGCAACTAAAAAACAGTGATGAATTATAGAAAAAGAAGATGTTTAAGATCGAAAACGTTTAGTTTTTAAAATATTGGATTTACCAGTTTTACCTAGAGTTAAATAAAAATTTTAACTTGGCGGAATTATGACGATGCTAATTACGTTGATTATTCTTTTAGATATTTAAAAATATATTTCTAACCAGGAACTAACGTTGTAGATAAACCAGCGCTATATATGGGGTATACAGTATTTTGATAAAGGTTTATGTCGGCACTTCAGTCAGTGCCGTGACCAAAAGGTACTTAGTGGGGGGTACACTGAGTCTGTAAGTGCATGGTACATCATAATAACAATGATATGTATAAAATCCTACATCAACAAACATCGTTGCTGTTTATCTGTAACAATCATTAGATTTATTAATGAACATGTAGTTTGCACTATGCATTGAAATTGGTTTCGACTCCGATAGTTCAATGTGGTCATAGCACTGACTGTTGCTATGTCAACCTTTTTATACCACAGTTGTAAGCGCCGTGCTGTCTTGGTTCAGTCGGACATACAAATATTTAGAGCCGTCTTGTAACTATGAAGTCGATTGACATGACTTGGAATTTCATCGCGGTCAGTCAACCTTTACCAAACTATAGTTTGAAGTCGTTTCACTATATATTTAGTTATTTTTAACAATATAAGTTATAACCGTAGTTCAGTTATATTTCAGATGCTTAAGAGTGTGCAAAGTGCATTAAATTCTTAATGCAAGAGGTGCAACTGTAGATAATGCTACGTTAAATTCGGTACTGTCTTGCAAAATGGAAGAAAAATAACTGTGTCAAACCGTTTTAACGTTACAGTTGAAAAAGTTGTCCTTGAATTTTTATTTAGAGTTCCTGTGAAATATTTTAGCGAGTTTGGGGTCATGTATTTGAGGTTTGTTTATTATTGATAGATGTTGAATATTATACCACACAGTTACAGTAATTAAAAAACGGTTAGCTTAGAATATGAATATATTAAATCCTTCATCACTTGATTTTTATCTCAGAACTGCGGCATGGGGCCTCGGGCCGGGTCAATGTTGCTATGCTTTCAGTGCGTGAGAAAATCAGTTATTGTATTTTATTGTATGACAAGTTTGAATGATTAAATTGCAGTTAATGTTATTCAAAGTGCGATGCGCTGTAAATTAATGCTGCTATTAAACTGAAATGATAAAAGAGAGCGAGTCACTTGTATTCTGAGACGGTTGTAAGACAAAATGGGGGAAGTCCTTAGGTATAGTTGTAAGTTATGAAAAGGGATTCGGCCAGTTTTTATTTGAAAATTTAAAAAAAGAATTAAATATTTAAAATCAAACAATTGTTGACTGGGTGGCAAAAACTTTACATTGAAGATGATCAAGTAGATCGAAAACGGTTTGTGATTTTAAAACATTTATTATAACAAAATTTTTACCTTATAGTTTTATATTTAGCAATAAAAACTATATAAACTTTCAATTTTTCAGTTTTTGTTTAAAAGAAAGTAATTATTTTAATTGTTTTTTCAGTCAGTTCCATTTACAATAAGTAAATAGAATATGTGTTGCTAAGAGAAGATTATCCTTTAAACAACTTCCCTTCATTATATAATCATCGCTGGAAGTGTAGACGTTCAAAATCTGAATTCAAGGTAGTCACGGTCCTCGAAAATCCTGGAAAGTCCTGGAATTCGGAAAACAAATTCCTGGCCCTGGAAAGTCCTTGAATTTGGGTCGCAGTCCTTATAAATCCTGGAATGAGCTCAAAATTTTCTTTCTTTACTTCCAAAATTAGTAAAAATAAGCTGTTTGTTAAAATATTTTTAATGTGACAACGTTATAAAACCAAAACCGTGACTCCCTATAAAGGCTTGATTTTTATCCAGAAACAAATCTTCTAAAGCCTGTTAATATAGTATGTGTATTGTTGAACTGATTTTTTTGAAAAAACGTGTAAAATATTCAATTTTTTTTTAATCGAGATCATGGATTTGCTTGAAAATATCCTGGATCTGGAAAGTCCCGGAAAAGTCCTTGAATTTCACATTCAGTAAATAGTGGCAACCCTGTGAATTACAGAGTAGTGTTAGTAAGTGAAAGGGAAAAGTGTTATTTTTTATATTATGTAAAAATCAAAGAAAGATTTTCCCAGTGGCGTCTCACAGTTCTTCTGGTTAGAAAACCAAAAAATAAAGTATCGTACGTCTATGACGTAATCTTATTATACCAATTAAGAAATGTTAAAAAGTGGCAGGGATTTTCCCAAAGCATATATCTGCTTTGGAACTTTAAAGAACACAGCGATAAACACACTTTTATTATCACTGTGTTTTTGTACATTCATTTTCACACAGTTGGTTAAGCACGACCGCTCATATTGTTATTTCTACCGTTATTGCACACGTTCCCGAGTTTTATAATTTATTCGTTTTACCAACCTATTTTAAACAACTCTTGTAATTTTAACTATACACTTGAAAAAGGCAGCAGTGCGCGCTGCCTAAAATTTGTGAAAACAGATCAGCTTATATATCACATTTTTAAGAAGTCTTTCACTGATCGCCCGAGTTATATATATTTTTTTATGAACTTTGACTCTATTGACGTTTTGCTTTGTTTCCGACGTATTCATTATCATTTTTGGATAAGATGATATTGTTTCAGTATTTTCCAATGCCATTTGGCTCAAATGTCAAAACAGTTTTAAACTCAAGTCAAGACCACAAATCCTATTCAAAACTGAAAGGGTGCTTACAAAGGATTTTTGCTATCTTTTTCGATACAATTTGGTAAACGAAAAAACAGTCGAGTTACACTGATAGCTTGTTGTTGTTTTCATTTAATACGTAATTATAAAAGCTTGAAGAACGTGAAACGAGATATTGTGTAACTGGACTGCTGAGTGTTGGTGCAGTGCTCCAGCATGTTTCAACACTGATAATTGATCATTGGTTTGGTAAAGGTAAGTGAAAAGTTTTAAATGTGTCATAAAGTAATTTTACGTCGGATGTAAATGGTCAAAATAATAACGGCAACAAAATAGTTTTGTTTTGTCATTCGATGTATCAATATAAAATGTTATTTTACTTTCAATTATGTTTTCGATCTTACTAAAAATATGAAAAAGTCTTTATCTAAGTATTGTTAATTGACAGATGCCCACGCAAGAAATAAAAACACCCATGTACTTCACAGGGAAATTTGGTGACGTATTGACCATGGTTTTATTATAAGCCGGTGCGTGTAAACTTCAAAATCACAGTCCATTTGTCATTTGAAGCAACACGTTATCTTGGTGAGTCAAGCACAACTTTCCGGATGAATTCGCGCTGTCTCGTGTTGTATTTACTGGCAATAGCCATGGTGTTGTTCGTTGTACTGACATTTGAAGGCACAGCCGTCGCATTCCGGGGGAGGGGAGGGGGTCGGGGAGGGGGTCGGGGAAGTTCACGATCAAGCTCCCGGAGTCGTTCTTCAAGAACACGAATTTCTTCTTCCCGTCGCAGCGGACCACGAATCTATCCCAACACACCAATAAAAGCCAAGTCGTATAGTTCACCGGTAATCAGAAATCAGGCAAAGCAAGGGTTCCCTTCAAAGTATAACAGAGCGCTTGTTGGTTCCATAGTCACATACAAGGTACTCGCTCGTGCACCAATATATCGTGGTTACTACCCCATGTTTTATAGGAGCACAGTTTATATACCGCACAATAGAGCATTACGTATTAGAAGCCGAGAGGTGATACTGAAAGATATACACGGACAGAAATGTGTCAATTCTGCTGATTTTCTATCAGGGTACATTTACAGTTCCAGCAACGATAAATATCTCAATGGCACCAAAATTACCGTAAAATACCAGAACAGCAATGAAAGTGCCGGTGAAAATGTAACGTTGGAAGCGTTTCGAAAAGGTGAAAACATCAGTGTTATCAGTAACAGCGAGTTTAGTCGTTCTGTTATAACGTCGACCAACTGCACTCGCGTGACTGTTGTAGTTTCTGCGACTGTTGTGGAAATGTACTCAGCCAATCCTGATGCTGACGGAACAGCATCTCTCCAAGGAGCAGTTCACGTGTATGTGGCGGCCTTGCTATCGCTTCTTCTTCTAAAGACAAGATGGTGGTGAGGATAACAACTGTTTTCACAAAACTACGAATTTAAAAACGTTTTCCGCAGTCAAAAATGACTTGTAGAATTCTTTTTTTGTAATATTGTTGTTAAAAAGTTGAAATTCATTAACGGGTGAATAGCAAATAAGAATGAAATGTAAGGTTGATAAATTTAATAGTTAAAAAAAATGTAAGGTTGATAAATTTAATAGTTAACGCATATGCTGCTGTAGAGCGACTGCAAATTGACGAATGTGATGTGATTCAAAAGGTGACTTTTTTCATGAACTTTGACCCTGTTTTGCAAGACATTTTCCTTTGTTTCCAACCTATTCATTATCATTTTTTCATGAAATGATATTATCACAGTCGAGATACACTGGCAGCCTGTTGTTTTGATTCAATACGGTAAAAACTTGAAGAACGTGAAACAAGATACACATACATGTGAAAAGATAAAAATAATACTACGAGACTGCTATACTTCAGCACGTTTCAGCATTGATATTATTCTTAGTTTGGTTAACGGAAATGAAAAGTGTAAAAAGTTTAATGCGTCATAAAGTAATTTTACGTTGGATGTAATGGTCGAATGATAACGGCAACAAATAGTTTTGTTCTTTCATTCGATGTAACAAGCTCCTCTTTAGTCTTTATTAAAAATCTTGTTTGTTTTGGTGAGTATACAATTGAAAAAATTGTAATCAATCTATAGTTTATTACATTTGTCATTCAAGAAGTTTTACGAATTATGTTTCTTAAGCTTGAGTATCTCACAGAAACACTGCAAAGCCAAACATGTAATACATAAATACTAAAAGTATAAACTTTGTTTAAATAAACATGATAACTAAAAGTTGAAGTTTGTTAAGATGTATGGTTCATTGACTTCAATACTACGAGTCTGCAATTTCCGTGTCACGGCCAGGATACTTGCAGACAGCTTGAAAAATTTTAATTAAACTGGCTGTAGGTGAGAAAAACGTATTACATTCGATGGAAATTTTGTGTCTTTCTCATTGGCCTAGGGCCCACCACGGTTTTTTGCTCTCACCGGTGGGTAAGAATAGAGATCAAAAGACAATCCTGCAAGGCAAATAGAGTTCCAAAATAAACCTAAATAAGCAACATGCCTCCCAAAGAGTTATTGCATGCAGTTCACGTTATTTAAAAGCTATCACTAATCTGGACACAATTTAAAATGTTTTAGGTTTTTCTTGTGTATCTAACAAAAGATTTTTGTTCTGTAACCCTTACAGCCCCAGGCAAATTATCAACCTCCAACTTCTCCTTACATAACTCAAACAAAACAATAGAACTGGTA
>JAOCPT020184875.1:0-13861 GCA_026546935.2 Palythoa grandiflora | reverse complement strand
AGGCCCTCGGAGACATGTGTATTTGTGTGTGTGTGTCTGTCACGTGATATGTCTCCGTCCACCTCAGAGTGGTAAATGGCACGGCCCCATAAGCTATATAGCTTTAATTCTCACCGTGGGTAAATAAAAAGTTATTATTATTATTATTATTATTATTATTATTATTATTATTATTATTATTATTATTATTACATGGAAGTTTAATGAAGGGCAGTAGGACCTCTAGTTTTAAGTATGTGGAAAAAGATTCTAGAGGAGAGCAAAAGTTATGGTATGCAGTGACGCAGTATTGTGGTATTTACAACATGCGGTGACAGTGCAGCTTTACCTAAACTTGATAAATATTGATGTGGTATTGCGTTTTGTTTTGTTTTTTGTGTGTTTGTTTTATGTTTTTCTTGCGTAGTTTTGCAGTTTTTGAAGCTCCCTTATTTCCCCACAAATTTATTATCTTACCTTACTGATGAATTTCTTTCCAGTGATGAACAAATTGTAATCCACTTTGTCTTCCTTATTTATATCATGCAAATGAGCTAATTTGTGCAAATCTCCATGTTCAACAGGGGCATCTGAAATTGAGGGCAATGAAAAATAATCGAGATGGTAAAGTTTTTTTTGTCAATGATCATTTGTTGTTGACAACTATATAAGGCAAATAGTTGTTTTAGTAAAATTACTTAGGTGATTATCAGAGAGAAAAAATAGTCAAGTGAAAAATGATATGTGTATTTTTAATAATTCAAATTTTCATGTGTCATTGCCTACAGAAAATTGTCAGAGATATATGAAAATCTTTGCAATCTCTGGAAACATTAAGGCATTTTTATAACTTTTGAAAATTTCCGGAAAATCTTCAGAAATATTCGGAAGTGTTAAGAAATCTTCAGAAATTTATAGTATCATATATGTAATAGTGGAATGTCTTACTGAGTGTCTGCAGACAAACAGTGAAATTTTCCTTGGTCACATTCCCTTTAGAGTTCCCTCCATCGTCTTCTGGATCAAACTGATGGAACATGTCCAACACTCGCTTTTCGTGCTCTTGCAGCCAATCATACAACTGTGAATAGAAGTACAAAGAAATTAATAAGTTTGAGTTGACCTCTAAAACAAAATGTAATTCAAGTTGCATTCACGCTGACCTAGAGTTGTTCCAAAACATAATGTAACAGTTTCAAGGTTAGGGTTAGGATCAATTCGAGTTTATCTCAAACTCATTGTATATTACTATCAACTCTTATGAATAGAACACCAACTCACCCTGATGACATATGGTATTGGTGGCGATTACTGTCAGTCAGTGATTTGGTGTGATCAACTCACCCTGATGACATATATATGGTATTGGTGGCGATTACTGTCAGTCAGTGATTAGGTGTGATCAACTCACCTTGATGACATATATATGGTATTGGTGGCGATTACTGTCAGTCAGTGATTAGGTATGATCAACTCACCCTGATGACATATGGTATTGGTGGCGATTACTGTCAGTCAGTGATTTGGTGTGATTAACTCACCCTGATGACATATATATGGTATTGGTGACAATTACTGTCAGTCAGTGATTAGGTGTGATCAACTCACCCTGATGAAATATATATGGTATTGGTGGCAATTACTGTCAGTCAATGATTAGGTGTGATCAACTCACCCTGATGACGTATATATGGTATTGGTGGCGATTACTGTCAGTCAGTGATTCGGTGTGATCAACTCACCCTGATGACATATATATGGTATTGGTGGCATTTACTGTCAGTCAGTGATTTGGTGTGATCAACTCACCCTGATGACATATATATGGTATTGGTGGCGATTACTGTCACTCAGTGATTAGGTGTGATCAACTCACCCTGATGACATATATATGGTATTGGTGGCGACTACTGTCAGTCAGTGATTAGGTGTGATCAACTCACCCTGATGACATATATATGGTATTGGTGGTGATTACTGTCAGTCAAAGATTAGGTATGATCAACTCACCCTGATGACATATATATGGTATTGGTGGCCATTACTGTCAGTCAGTGATTTGGTGTGATCAACTCACCCTGATGACATATACATGGTATTGGTGGCGATTACTGTCAGTCAGTGATTAGGTGTGATCAGCTCACCCTGATGACATATATATGGTATTGGTGGCGATTACTGTCAGTCAGTGATTAGGTATGATCAACTCACCCTGACGGCATAGGGTTCCCCTGGTCCCTTCCCTCCTTTGGCCAACCGTGCAGAACTCTTCTCAGCTTTGCGACACTCCTTCAATGCTTCCTTGTGTTCATTATCTTTTGCTAACAGTTTTGGTGTTTTATTTTCCTTGTTCTTAAGGGATGCTGGGCAACCTGAAAAAAACAATGGATCAATTAATTGCAGGGACAATAATTAATGTTGTAGGTGTAAAGTGTCCGTATGTATGTCTGTGTGCTATTGTACGTATGTGCCCCCTCTGATTGTTGTGAGTAATTTAATTAAAACTTGGCACTCTGAGTCCCTGGTATTTTTTTGCTTTTTCTTTATTTTAGGGTGCTAGTACTTTTAAACAATGTTAAATGTTTAGTTGAATCAACTTGTTAAGATATAATTAGCAATCACTATGTACGGTTTTTTCACCTGATTCAAAACATCTTGGTCATTGCAAAAATGGTTTTTGATTGTCGAAAAGAGTAGGGTAGTGATCCCAGTGTTGTGGTCTGTCTGTTCTACTAAAGGCATTTCTTAATGATAATATATGTGAGCTGCAGTAGCAGACTATCTAAGACCCTCAGCTGTAAAACCTTTTACTGATTATTGTAAAGTGCCTTTGATCATATACACAATGGAAAATGCGCTATATAAATGCTAATCATTAATTATTATTATTATCATAAGGGTAAATTTAATTACCTCTTTGTGCTACAAATTTACAAACAGGTCCAAATCCATTTGCTGCTGCAAGATGCATCGGTGTATTGCCATCAAGTGAAACTTTTCCAAGATCAGCTCCGTAGGCTGCCAACAGCCTTATGATATCAAGGTGGCCCTTTGATGCTGCCCTGAAGTCAACAAATGAAAAAAATAGTTACTGATTGGCAGATTATCCATCTTGAAATCACTACAACTGTTTCAGGCAACTTTATTGGTTCTCAACAACAGGATTTCAGTTATAGATCGAATTTGAAGTGAATGTCCAGACTCAGCATGAGTCAAACATAACATCGAATCAGAACTGGTTATTTTCAATGATGTGAAAAAAACTATGTAAGTCAGCATTTGTGAAGTTTGTTATTTATTATTAACAGTCAAGAGAATTTACAATGCTGGAATTGTCATTGAAGTAAGCTTTAATTATGCAGACTATTAACACTCCAGTGCATGGCTGGATGCTCTGACCACAGGAGGCAGCAGCTTATTAATAATAAATTAAGTCTGTCTAAAAGACGGAACATTCACTTTAAGGATAATTCTCCTCACCCCTTACTACTCTGACCACAGGAGGCAGCATCTTAATATAGGTCTGCTTATAAGGTGCGACATTTACTTTAAGGATAATTCTCCTCACCCCTTACTACTCTTACCTCAGAAGGTGGCGTTTAAATATAGATTAGGGCTGCTTATAAGGAGGGACATTCATTTTAAGGATAATTCTCCTCAGCCCGTACTACTCTGACCACAGGAGGTGGCATCTAAATATAGATTAGGTTTGTCTATAATGTGGGACATTCACTTTAAGGATAATTCTCCTCACCCCTTACTACCCTGAACACAGGAGGCAGCAACTTATTATAGATTAGGTCTGTTTATAGGGTCATTCGTTTTAAGGATAATTCTCCTCACCCCTTACTACTCTAACCACAGGGGGCAGTGTCTTAATATAGATGTCTGTCTGTCTATAAGGTGCGACGTTGACTTTAAGGATAATTCTCCTCACCCCTTACTACTCTGACCACAGGAGGTGGCATCTTAATATAGATTATGTCTGCCTATAGGGTGGGAAATTCACTTTAAATTTTAAATTATGACCAGCAGGAAAGAAGGGGCTAGGAGGGGAGAGACTAAACAACTCACTTGTGTGCGGCATGAACATTCTCATTATCAAGCATATCATAATCTGCTCCAGCTTCCAAAATAGCTCGAGCACAACCAAGTGAGCCTGACATTGCTGCAGCGTGAAGGGCTGTTTGTCCAGATTTCTGAAATAACATGTATTTTAGGTTATTATAGTTATTTCTCCTACTTCTAAAGGCTGCTTTGATTCAATCAGAAAATATACATTTATCAATATTGTTTTAGAGGACTATCTTTGACAACTTTTTATTTTTGGGGAAGGTTAAATCGATTTATTCCTTCATTTTTTGTACCTCTCAGTCATTTCAATTTGTAAAGGAGTAGAACCATTTCCCCAAATTAGGTTAACCTTCTTCCTGCTGAGCTTTTGAAAGTCCAAGTATTACCAAACTTGTAAAACTATCAACTTCTTAATTTCATTACACGATAGACCCTTTTCAAAAATGGTGGTGATTTTTATCTTCTTTTGTCTACATTCAAATTAGCCTTACTAGCCTCATTTTGGGTAACATATTCTTATGAAAGTTAAACTCAAGAATGAGGTAGTAGGCTAATTTGAATGTAGACAAAAACTACTAAAACTACTACCATTTTTGCAAATGGGTCTATAGGCATTTTCTGAATCTACATTAGATTTTCAAAACAATATGAATGGTCAATTTGTAGGCCGGATTTCAACTAATTGAAGAGTAGAGATATTCTTGTTTTACTGAAAACACTCTAATAGGCCCCCATTTGGAGGTTCAAATTTTTAATCAGTCCCCCTCTCTAATAAGCCAACCTCCTTCCCTTCCTCCCAAATAAAAAGCTGTAAAAAACAACTCAATGTTTATGTTAAGTACCATTTTAACACAAGATTTTTTCCATTAACTTAATTTTCAGTATTCTGCATTGCCTTATATTAAGTTGACATTTTTCAGTGTATACAAACTCTTTTTAACTTTTATCCATTTCAGTTTTTAAATAGTGTTCATTATGTAACACCACAGTTCCTCTTTGTTATTAACCCCTTGATGACGGCAGCTTTAAATATCGTTCCTTCTGGAATGATATCTTCAAAAAATTATAAATTTCTCAAATTAATAAATGGGACATCAATGAATCGGTAATTTTGTCAGCTGATAACTTTCTCGTATTTCTACATCCAATACACTTAATTGATCCCTGGATTCGTGAATTGAATTTTTACTGCTTTAATAACTGTAAAAAAATTATTCAGGATTCCGTCATCAAAGGGTTAAAGCTGCCTAACATTTCAAACTCCGAATGTATAATTCTGTCTTTGTCTGTCAACAAGTTTTAAATTGGAGTTACCTCATGTCTGCTGTTTGGATCAGTCCCAGCTAGAAGAAGAGCTTTGGTGATTTCTTCCAGCCCTGCTTCTGCTGCTACAAGGAGTAATGGCTGGCCATCTTTACTCTGAAATAGTTTGGTTCATTTCAAAAAAACATTAGAATAAAGTTGACTATAACTTATTATGTCTTAACAACAGAAAACAGATAGTGTTTATTCATGAATGCACTTATAATAAGTCTATTACTCACAGTATTATTGACACTAGCCCCGTGATTAAGTGATAGTTTCAAGCAGTCCAGGTGCCTTTGAGTTGGCTGAATACAATAGAACAGGATACCTTTGTCTTCAATGTCTCTAACTGCAAAACATGAAATGTTTTTTGAACGTGCTAATTAAGGTGAATGGTCAGTACTGGGCAGGATACATACCTATACAATTTACATTTTCTTTGAATAAATGCCACCTTCGAACAAATACTGCACCAGTGAGAGCCAAAATATTAGTAAATGCTGCCCTAGAGTAAATGCCTCACCCTGGAACAGACAGCAAGCTGAAACATTAAGTTATGATGTTTGCTTTTTACAAGCGCAGAGCAGAGTTGTTTAAAGCTGAATATGTAAAGTTTGAAAGGCACAGACAAAAAGCCACAACATCAAACTTATCTGATTTCTTATGCCTTTACAAGTGCAACAAGTTGTAGTAATGCTGTATAGCTTGATCGATACAGCCAGCCAAAGAACTGTCAGTATTCAGGGTTTCAGTTAACTTTTTAGGGGTATGGCTAAAAAATTTAAGCTACGGCTAAAAAAGTTGTCATTATAGAAAGTCCTGGCTAATTCTTACTCTGAACACACATGTCCCCCTCAAATGCCCTGGCAAAAGCCTGTGAAGCTATGGTGAATATTCCTCTAAGGTCAAGAGGGCACCGGCGAAATTTGCCGTTCAATGGCCCTTAACTGAAACCCTGGTATTGAAAATTTTTTCTACTTTTTAAAGTAAAGTTATGGTTGATTGTTTAAAAGGGGTACTCTGTACTTGAATAAGGCTGCCCTCTAATAAAGGCCGCACCCAAATCATGAAAAATTTAATAAATGCTGTGGCGTTTATTCAAGGAAGTACAGTTGTATTCAAATGACATAATTAAAGTGAAACACACCATACAGGTTTACATTTGTTGTTAAAATCCCCTCCCTGCCCCCTCTTCACAGTTTGGGACAATAGTTTATGGCTTCAGGCTAGTGTCCCATGAGGAACTACTGCCCAGAGTAGCAGTTATTGCTGCAGAGCAAGAGTAACATGCGGGCAGCAACACTAATCTTGATGGGCTTCCTGTGCTCAGTTTAGCCGAGTATAAGTTTGGTTGTTTTTATTTCAGTCAAGTGCTGGCTCATATATAATGTGTTACATTGATTCAGCTCACAGCACTTCACTTTCTATTACAAACTTCTAGTTAGTAAAACTTTTTCATCCCTGAGGGTAAGTATATGAGAAGATAGCATTGATACATACTTGTCATATCTGTTCCAGCTTCTGTTAATAATATCAGAGCTTGCACATGACCAAATTCAGCGGCTCTCGTGGCAGGGCTCCGCCCTTTCAGATCCACCATATTTGGGCTTGCACCCAGATCCAGTAATAGGTTGATCATCTTTTCGTTGTTCTGACAAGCTGCGAGGTGGAGTGCAGTCTCTCCACACTCAGGCTCTGTTAATTGGAAAGAAAATGTTCATTAATTAACTGTAGCTGCTATTTAGCCTCACCTGTGCCGGTTCTGTAGAAAATAGCTTTAACAAATAGATTCCATGTTGGTGTGCATCTGTTCAGTAATAGATAACAGATGATGTCAAAATGTGGTAAGAACAAAAAGGTGGCACATGAGGTGATAGCTGATGTTCTTACCACAGTTTGGCGTCCTCTGTGATCTATTACTGAACAGATGCACAAAAATATGGAATCTAGTTGTTTTATATAACAAAAAATTTAAAACTTTGTATTGGTGATGTCAATTGTGCGTCTATCCTCTAATAGATCATAGTCAAGAACCAATCAAAATGAGAGAATAACTTGGGTTATTATATCACAAGCTAGCCTTTACAGCACACAGTGATTTGATTTCATAAAATCTTCTACCACAGATTTTAGATGGCCTGAAACACATATGAGCCTGTTCTAAAACAATACATTGTCTGATGTTTGTTTTCCAGTGTGCATGGTCTGCTTGATAATTTTTCACTCTGTGAAGGCATAAATGCAAATAACATATTAACTGATTATCACGAAGGCCCTAATTCTCAAATTTTTGGTAAAACTAAGAGGCTGGTTACCCAAGGAATGAACAGCAGACAACACGGCCAAACAGAGTTCTAAAATAAATCTGTCCTAAACAGCACAAGACTTACGTGATCTTTTTAGATTTTTATTGTCAAATTTTATGCCATATTTGTATATATTGTAGTTTTTATTAGTCTTTTAGCTTTAGTTTAATATAGGGCCGTAAGGGAGAATACGGTACATAATTACTGTAATTACGCACCCTATCCAAATAAAGTGTAGTTGTTGTTGTTGTTGTGACAGTTTGTACACAGTGCTTACTTGATTATCTGGCTGCTGATATGGGCAGACTTTGGTTTGTGATTAATTGATGGTGGCAGTTGATGAATGTAATTGCTTTTGCAAAAATTTTCAGGTGTGAATGGTTTTTCGTAATTTACTTTAATTTGTATCTTAATTCAAAACACCAGCATGCAGATTTCTGTGAATATTGGTTCGGATAATAATTGTTCTTGTTACCAGACATCAGCCGGTCAATTGAGGGTCAATTAATCAAGAGACAGTTAATCGAGGAAGTAGTATATCACTCCTGCATCTACTTGCTGACACAATGAATACAGCGTTTTCAGACAATCCCCGAAATGCCATAAACAAAAATATTGGCATTCCAGACAAAAGAAATTATCAAAATTCTTTTGTGCAAGGTACACCAATATGTTGAATATTCTTGACCTTGTACCTCCTGTATTAGAGTTAAAATATCTCTGTAGGCCGTATACGATATCATTTGTAAAAAGAACTTGCAAAAAATTTGTTATAAAATCCGCTAAAACGTTTTCAGAGATACTCTCCTTCCTCTAAGCGGATTTTATAACAAATTTCTTACAAGTTCTTTTTACAATTTTTTAATAATTTTAAAATTTTTAGGCCTGAATGGCAAAAACAAAAACAAATTACACCAATACGGTCGTTATGACGTCATGTGCAAATCCTCTATACCTTTTCTAAAAACTATTTGCCTAAAGTTTGCTCCCTAGTTACTTTTACAGCTTCCAAAGCAACGACTCAATGGCGCCAGTTGCGTAAAAGGTGGTAATATAAGCACGTCTCTGCTCTAGTTAAAGTTTTACAAATCCGTAGTTTTTGGCCAATAAGCGTTAAATTTAATGTATTTTAATTTGTAACTCTTATGAATTTTCCATTTAATAGGCCTCAGTTAAGAATAACAGAGCCATATATCACATAGGTAAACAGAGACACTACAGCATACAGCTTGCTATTACCACAAATTGATCACTTCGCAGTCCTGACTTCATCACTTCAAAGCTAAAATCTGAAATTCAGCGAAAATCTCAAAACTATATCGTATTAACGAAAGCTTTTTTTCAAAATAGATGACAAAATGCCAATGTGAACAAGTGATAAAAAGCTTGGAGACTGCATCACGCAAACATGTTGTATATGGCAAGCAAGCTTGGCAACTTGAAAATGCCATGAACTCGTGCCGTGGTAACTATAGGACTGTTTACTTACCTGAATAATTAATAAGGTAGGGAACTCCATGAGTCGTCAACTTTTCTATCTGCTCCTCGTCTTCATTTCGAACACACTGTAGAAGCTTAAGAACTTGAAGCTTTTCAAGTCGTCCAACAGCGAGAGGCATTTTCCCACTCCGTGCCGAATGCCGGAATGGGCAAAAGAGCTCGCGCTCCGAATACTTCGAACACTTTAACTATTCTTTCAAATAGTCCACCTTTTCGGCATGTAAATTTTTTCATCAGATGTTCTGTCCCCGTGTTCTGTACTCTGTTATGAATGATAATTTTTAAAAATTAAACTCGTCTCCACAGAAGTTAGTTCCTCCCACAGGCACAGCAATTCAAACGATATGGTAATGCATTGCCCGTTGTTACGTTGTCAAGGAAGTTATCTTATAGTCAACAATGAAAGCCACTTTGTAATTGGCTACATCAGCACATGACTCGTTTCTGCAGATTAATTCCAATTTCCGGCAAACAATGAGCTAAATTTTGTTTTGTTATCGAAAAGCCGAAGCAAATATATCAAAATGCGCTTCGATTTCACTCTACCCAGAATTCCGCGCAAACACGATCGCTATTGAATAGTTTCAATATGGCGGCAGTTTTAGATTCGTCCGCACCAGAGAAGGTGAAACTCCAAACTTCTATGGTAAGCATGCTTGATCTTTCCACGATAAAAAATAATTGAATTGTTGCTGAAAAGAAAGGAAACCCAGAATTTTTATTTTGGTCAAGGACAATATATATGCTAGTTTAAGAAATATAATACTTCAAACTCTCGGGAAATAGTTTTTCAAACGCGTTTGAATACGTCGGCGAGTCACTCAGACGTAATAGTAAATACAAACAACAACAACACTAATTTATTAGTGTTTAAATTTGATTATTTACATTTGAGTATTTATTTGAAACATATTTGAAAACACAAGCTAATCAGGACAGGTGAACTGATTGAAACTGATTAGCAGGCATTGTGTAATTGAAAGTTTAAGTCAGCAATAAAAAGAACACACTCAAGGGAGGGACTATAATACAGCAAAAAGTTACTGACACAAACAACAGAACAAACAGAATGAGCTCGAATGAGACTTAAGTAGTACTTTTCTAAAAGCACCACTTAAGGTGAACCGTGATGTGAATTTAGGATTTGAGAAAAGAGTGTTTTTTTTAACTTTGCTTTTTTGAAACTTCTTAAATTTTCATTTAATGAGTTCCAAAATTTTATTGCGAAAATCTTATGTTAAATTTTCCATAGTCAGTTCTTGCAAAAGGCAAGGAGTAGTTAAATTTGTTAGACGCTAGTCGAGTCAACCGAAGGTTAAGAAATCATGTTCACTATGAAGTAAGTTGAATTTTCCTTGTCAAATCAGTAAGGGGGCACAGTTTCTTCACTTTTGTTAGGTTTTTTTACAATTAGCAAGATATATAAGACAATAAAAGGTGCTTGATAAAATTTTTGTTAAACTCAAAAGTTTAGATCTGTCAAAATCTGAATGGACTAAGTGCCATCGATAATGATTTTATTCTAGGGAGACATAGAATTTGAGTTATACTGGAGACATGCACCTAGAACCTGTCGTAACTTTGTAGAACTGGTAAGTCAAATTTATGTTTATGTTATTTATTGTGTACAGTAATACGATATGTTAATGTGTATAAAATCTCATAAATCTTGTTCATCTCCAGTGGTAGTGCAGCCAACTAGTGCAGGACAGCCACACACCAATTGCTGTAGTTGCCCCCTGGAGATTAATGGTGCAATAATAATAATGCCCCCAGAAATTTACATGGTTTATGCACCTGTCATCGGCCTCCCTGAGGATGGGGGGGGGGACCCTGAGCATACCTGGGGCAATGTGGTGACTTTGAGATAAATACTTCCCTGTGTAGTTGGGAAAATGTGGAAATACGGGTACACAGTCCCCACCCCTGTGGTAAATGTGGGGACTTTATATTTACAATTTTTCACGAGACCTTGGAGACTGGGGATGAGAATGATTTTCTTCTGGGTAAATAAAGATGGCAGAACGAAAAGGAGACTGCAAGAAGATATTTTCATCTTATATCATTTGTTGTGCTATTAAAGCCATTGTTTGATTTGAACATTCGTTATATTGCTGTTTTTTTTTATTAACCTAAGGTTGCATTGCTCAATCTTTTGCTGGGTTCATTGAAGAGCAGAGCAAACTGCTTGCTGCATATTGCCTTGTATATTAATATTTTTATTAATAGTTTATCACCAATATATTTAATATGTTACTTACAGAGTTGTAGTGCCCCAGGTACCAGGGACAATGTGGCGGATTTGATGAAAAATAATGTCCCAGTAGGTGGGGCAGTTGCACTAAAAGTTAAAAAGTCCCGATATTTGCCCCAGGTCTCCCCCTCAGCAAAGCCAGTGATAGATGCATTGTGACCAAAAATGGCCTGCCCATTTTGAATAGGAAGCTGCCATTCCTCATAATCTCATTCTGGGATTATGATTTACAATTAAATGCCTTGCAACTGATAACAAGAAAAAAGGAATTAATAGTCAGTAAAAAATGTCAATTGATACACTGCTATGGCTTTGGTGCCCTTTGAAAATTGCCTGGTGCCCTATCTTTGCCAAAAATGCTAACGCCCATTTGGTAATTCCCAAAAATGAGAGAGTTGAAGGCCTGCCAGTGTATGAAAGTTTATGAATCTTTTATCTGGAGCTTAATTTTCTTTACTTTCCCTTAATGTTTCACTTTGTATTTATTACAACATTTTATTAACTATTTGCATTACCAGTAACCTGTGTGTTGGCTGGTCTCTGCTCTGTGTCAATGAACGGTTTGGATTTTTATTTAGACTGTATCAGCAGAGAGTGTCTGAGGTGCATAATAACCCAATGAAAACATTATTTTATAATTTGTTTAATTTGATGTAATATTTTATCTTGATTCATTGTCATTTGATAATCAGTTGTCAAACGAATTTATTTCAGAATTATTGTACATAGCAGGTTATGATTTTTGTTTATTTCTTAAATTCTTATTTTTGTTGACAGTACTGTATATATGTTAGTATCAAAATTCATTTTTTAATACTATGTTGTTGTGTTTTAGACAAAAAGAGGATATTATAATAATTGCAAGTTTCATAGAGTAATCAAGGTTTGTATGTGAAATTTGTATAATTTCAGTCATGCAGTCCAATATAACTATGTTGTGTATATTTGGTATGTATAAATTTCTTAAATTTTCTGACAAACAATATATTGTAATTCGTGGGTGACAGTAGCAAAAAATTATGGGGGGGGGGCACAGTGGAAATTGTAAAAGTTCGTTATTAACCTATCCCCCTCCCTGAAATTTATATTCAAAAATTGCTGTTGTTAATGAGATAATTATTGGGGGTCCTGGCCCTCCCAACCAAGTTATGGGAGGGGGGACAGTGCTCCCCCCGGCCCCACCAGTTCTGCTACCCATGTAATCATATGGTAACCACAGAAGTTGGTTAATGGCTGCTAATATGCAGTTAGCACAAGTTCAAGCTGTCATTTTGTGACAGAATTACTGTACCCTGCTTTGGCATGCAAGCCCCAAATCCTGATAATTTCATGCAAAGATAAGATAATAAAAGTTTTGTTGATTGAACCATAGGCGATAGGAAATGCGAGATTTGAATTTATGAAACAAAGTCATCCCTACCTCATCTGTTGTCCATTGTCTTGTATTATATAAACAGCCTTACTCCATTTTACCCTGAAACTGCCACAAAGTTCTCCTGAAATTGAGTACAAATCCAACAATCTCTCTTCACAGTCAATCCAAACTAAATTGGCGGAAAGAGAGATTGCTGGATTTGTACTCAATTTTAGGGGAAATTTGTGGCAGAGTAAAATGGAGTAAGGCTGTTTATCAACAAGACAATGGACAACAGATGAAGCAGGGATGACTTTATTTAATAAATTCTAATCTTGTGTTTCCTATCATGCATGATTCAACCACAGTGTAGGACATTACCCAAATTGAGCAATTTATTTATTATTGCAAATTACTTCTTGAATTAAAAAATAAACATTTATTTTTTCAAAGCTTTGGAGAAAATTTAACTTTTTAAAACCAAAAATAATTGTTATGAGATCTACTGGTTTCAAAATAAGTATAATTATTTTAATTTATAACAACCAGTAATGAATTTATTAATATGTAATTTGACACATCAGGATTTTATGATCCAAGCTGGAGACCCAACAGGGACAGGAAGAGGCGGTGCCTCTATATATGGGTAGGTACTATACAAGTGGCTAATCAGCAACTTTTTCATTGGCAAAGATTTATAAAATGTGCAATTTGCAGCATACCTTTGCATCGCTAGACAAAGTATGGTGGATATCATGCTATAGCTGGAACTTACATACAAAACTTGCTTATGCTTAGGTAACTAGCTAAGTAGGGTAATATATCTTGGGTTTTTTTGTTGTAGTTGGAGTTGTATCAATTATATACAGAACTTAAAGTGTGTAACATTACAAAAAATACTAAAAAGACAATAAAATGCACAAAATTAAAAATAGAGAATAATACATAGGCACACGGAGATATGGAATTTATTTTCGAGTGTTCAAATTGGTATCTCATGAGTGAGCGTAGGGAACGAGTGAGATGTTCAATTTGAACACAAGAAAATAATTTCCATATCTCCAAGCGACTATGTATTATTCTGTTTAT